>JAECUM010020114.1:0-39969 GCA_016617855.1 Megalonaias nervosa
GTACTAGTTGTATGTGAATATAAAGACAGGTTTTATAGTGTTCATGATCAACAAATTGTCTTTCAGTACTAGTTGTACATGTATATAAAGACAGATTTTATAGTGTTCACGATCAACAAATTGTCTTTCAGTACTAGTTGCATGTGTATATAAAGACAGGTTCTATAGTGTTCATGATCAAAAAATTGTCTTTCAGTGCTAGTTGTGTATGTATGTCAAGACAGGTTTTATAGTGTTCATGATCAACAAATTGTCTTTCAGTACTAGTTGCATGTGTATGTGAAGACAGGTTTTATAGTGTTCATGATAAACAAATTGTCTTTCAGTACTAGCTGTATGTGTATATAAAGACAGGTTTTATAGTGTTCATGATCAACAAATTGTCTTTCAGTACTAGTTGTGTGTGTATATGAAGAGAGGTTTTATAGTGTTCATGATAAACAAACTGTCTTTCAGTACTAGTTGTATGTGTATATAAAGACAAGTTTTATAGTGTTCATGATAAACAATTGTCTTTCAGTACTAGCTGTATGTGTATATAAAGACAGGTTTTATAGTGTTCATGATCAACAAATTATCTTTCAGTACTAGTTGTATGTGTATATAAAGACAGGTTTTATAGTGTTCATGATCAATAAATTGTCTTTCAGTACTAGTTGTGTGTGTATGTGAAGACAGGTTTTATAGTGTTCATGATCAACAAATTGTCTTTCAGTGTTAGTTGCCTGTATGTGAATACAGGTTTTATAGTATTTATGATGAGTAAATTGTCTTTTAGTACTAGGGGTGTGTGTGTGTGTAGACAGGTTTTATGGTATTGTTATACAGTGCTTGGTAAAATAGTCTTAATTTAAAGTTTTAGGTTAAATAGTGCTAGGTTAAATGGTGACAAGTTATATAGTGTTAATTTAAATGGTCTCAGTTTAAAGTCTTAGGTTAAATAGTCTTAGCTTAAAAAGTTGTAGACTACATAGTGTAAGGTTATATAGTGTTAGGTTAAATAGTGTTAGATTAAACAGTGTTAGGTTATAGTGTTAGGTCTTACAGTGTGAGGTTAAACAGTGTTAGTTCCTACAGTGTGAGGTTAATTAGTGCTAGGTTTTAGTGTTAGATTAAATACATTATAGTGTTAGGTCATATAGTGTGAGGTTAAAAAGTGTTAGGTTATAGTGTTAGGTCATATAGTGTGAGGTTAAAAAGTGTTAGGTTATAGTGTTAGGTCATATAAGGTGAGGTTAAAAAGTGTTATGTTATAGTGTTAGGTCATATAGTGTGAGGTTAAAAAGTGTTAGGTTATAGTGTTAGGTCTTATAGTGTGAGGTTAAAAAGTGTTGGGATATATAATCTTAGCTTTAAAAGTCCTTTGCTCTGTGGGATGCAATGAAACATGTTGAGGAAAACAAAATGATATACATATTTAAATAAAAGATATATCAGTTGAGATCCATGGATTAAGTTAATCCAAGATATGAGAGACACTGATGCTATGGTTCCTATTTATGGACTCATGACAGCCCTGATGTAGAGCTGTATAATGATCACTCACTTAGAACACAGATCATTTTCATAGTTCCTATTTATGGGGTATCAAGACAGCCTTAATGTGACATACTTCAGTATAATGCCCACACACTTATAACACTGGTTACATTCATCACCCCTATTAACAGAATTATAACGAAGAATTATTGTACTTTTGAAAATATGTGATTTACAGTACCTCCAAACGTGCCTGTCCAATAACAAGCTCATATTTCTGTCGGAGTCTTTTGGGTAGTGCAATCATAAAGGTCTGTTGATCGGTACCTGGCTCCAGCCCACGCTTACCCACTACATCAGCCTGCATACAAAAATAATGAACAAAAACTTCATGTTATTGACCACCATCTCTAAACAAACAAAACAATACAAGAAAGAAAGAAGAGTGCAGTGAATGGCACATGAGTAAGCCTGCCCTATTTTACTGTACACTACATTTTATAATGTAAAAAATATTGAGGTAAAAAATACCATTTTTGCTGGACATTCCTCATACTTTGTACAATGAACAGGTAAATACAGTATTATTGCTCTATATTATTCATACTTTTTATAATGTACAAAATATATAAGTACAGTATATTTACTGTACATTACTCATACTTTGAACATTGTATACAATTTTTACATAAATAGAGTAATTTTACAGTATATTACACATGCTTTTTATAATTTACAAAATAATGAGGTAAATACAGTATTTTTACTGTACATTACTCATCCTTTATATTTAGGTAAGTACAGTATTTTGCTGTCCTTGACTCGTACCATTTCTAATATACTAAATATAATGTCAATCGAGGTGTTATTGACACTGTATTATCCGACAAACCAAATTAAATTTGTTAGAACTATTTATTGCACAGCAGTAAACTATAAATAAATTATCATACATAACATCTGACCTCTTTCCATCCACAGTGTTAGAAAACGGCAATCCCCCTCACAAGCAAAATAAAGATGAAAAATTTGTTTCATAGTAAAATTAGTGACTTTGAGGCACTTCCAGTATTCAAATAATTACTTCCAAAATCTGGTTTTTCCAATCCCAGAAAAACAACATGTGCCTGATATTCTTTAAGAACTTAACATGGTAAAGGTCTAGTCTTGTTCTATTTGACAATGTCTAAACTGGTGCCATTGAAAGGACGTTGCTGTTAAATGGAGGTAAATGAAAAATACAGTTTGGGAAAATCTTACACTGGCTAAATAGACAAATGATTGGGGGTGGGGGTGAACCTTTCTGGGAGGTTGGATCCTTATGCTGTTGCTTAATACTACTGTAACAGCAGATTTCAAGTCAAGGTAGACCCAGATTTGGTGTTGTTTAATGCTGCATTAGATTTCAAGTCATCAAGGTAGACCCTAGTTTGCCCTGCTCCAGCAGAATTGGAGTGAACAAAGTAGACCTGATTTGCTGCACTCCAGTAGATTTAAATGCACATAGTACACTGATTTGCCATTATCCAGTAAAATTTGAGTTACCAAAATAGAACCTAATCTGCTGTGCTCTGGAGGATTTTAAGCAAACAAGGTTCAATGTAATTTGTCATGCTATGGTAGATTTAGAGAAACCAAGGTAGACCTTACTTTCCGTGTGCATTTTGGTCTGGCAGATGGAATGAACAAGGGTAGACCCTAATCTGCCAGCACATTATGATCTGGAAGATTCAGATTGAAAAATACAGACCCTTATTTGCCAGCACAGATTGGGATTGACTGAGGTAAACCCTGATTTCCCTGTACATTATGCTCTGGAAGATAGAGTGAACCAGGCACACCCTAATCTGCAAGTGTATTAAACTCTTGTAGATTCTGAGTGAACAAAGTAGACCCTTATTTGCTACCATATTATTATGTTGGATGATTTGGAATGAGCAATGTAAACCTTAATATGTTAAAGTATTATGCCCTGGCTGATTCGGAGCGAATACGGTCAACCATTATTTTCCTGCACATTATGCTCTGGTAGATTTGGGGTGAACCAGGCATACCCTAATTAGCCAGTGCATCTGGTAGATGGAGTGGACAAGGTAGATCCTTATTTGAAAGCATATTATGTTCTGGTGGATTTGAAGTGAAAAATGTAAACCTTTATTTGCTATACATTATGCTCTTGTAGTTTTGGAGTGAAGAGGGTAGGCTCTTATTTTGCAAACAAATTACACTATCATGGTAGATTTGGAGTGAATAAGGTAGACCTTAATCTACCAGTTTATTATGGCCAGGTAGATCTGGTGTGAACAATTTTAAGTGATAAATGTCAGTCCTTTTTTTATCAATGCATTATGCTGTGGTAGATTTGAAGTAAGCAAGGTAAACTTCAAGTTGCTAGTGCATTGTGCTGTGGTAGATTTCAAGTAAGCAAGGTAGACTTCGAGTTGCTAGTGCATTGTGCTGTGGTAGATTTGAAGTAAGCAAGGTAGACTTTGAGTTGCTAGTGCATTCTGCTGTGGTAGATTTGAAGTAAGCAAGGTAGACTTCGAGTTGCTAGTGCATTGTGCTGTGGTAGATTTGAAGTAAGCAAGGTAAACTTCGAGTTGCTAGTGCATTGTGCTGTGGTAGATTTGAAGTAAGCAAGGTTGATTTCGAGTTGCTAGTGCATTACGCTGTGATAGATTTGAAGTAAGCAAGGTAGACTTCGAGTTGCTAGTGCATTGGGCTGTGGTAGATTTGAAGTAAGCAAGGTAGACTTCGAGTTACTAGTGCACTATGACGTGGTAGATTTGAAGTAAGCAAGGTAGACTTCGAGTTGCTAGTGCTTTATGCCGTGGTAGATTTGAAGTAAGCAAGGTAGACTTCGAGTTACTAGTGCATTATGCCATGGTAGATTTGAAGTAAGCAAGGTAGACTTCGAGTTACTAGTGCACTATGACATGGTAGATTTGAAGTAAGCAAGGTAGACTTCGAGTTACTAGTGCACTATGACATGGTAGATTTGAAGTAAGCAAGGTAGACTTCGAGTTCCTAGTGCACTATGACGTGGTAGATTTGAAGTAAGCAAGGTAGACTTTGAGTTGCTAGTGAATTATGTTGTGGTAGATTTGAAGTAAGCAAGGTAGACTTTGAGTTGCTAGTGCATTACGCTGCGGTAGATTTGTTGTGAAAAAGGTAGGAACTCATTTTTTGCCAGCATATTATGCTCTGTTAAATTTTAAGTGAACAAGGTAAACCCAAATCTGCTGATGCCGTGTAACATGGCAGATCAGGGTGTACACTGTTTACACATGATTGTACAGCGAGGAAGCAAGTAAACCCCACCTCTTCCTTATTCATCATTTCATACATTTCCCTCATGTCCGTGTCAGCCTTGCCATGAACAGAGCAACCGTGGATGTAGTAGCCGAAGTGATTGTTGGACATGATGAAAACACTGATGTTGCTCATTGAACAAAGGTCCACGAACTGACGGACCTTGTCCTCAACAAATCTCTCATAAATAAACACAAAGAATATCCACTGGATAATACCTGCAATGAACAAAATATGTCATCATTCAAATGGGGGAGAAATGAAAAGTGTTTTTTAGATTTGCTGACATATAATGGCAGTTATATCATCACAAATGATATGGTATCAGCGATTAGTGACAGTACAACTCCCAATATAAATAATAATAATAATAATAATAATAATAATAATAATAATAATAATAATAATGTGGACTTAGTACAGATGTTTAGAAGATCTAAGTACTCTACAATATTAGTTAACAGAAAAAAATTATACAATGACAAGACTACCAAAAACAGACACCATGAAATTACAAAACAAAAACGTGCTGACAACAGTTAAGGAATTGAACATTATCAAGTCTTTAAGTCCACTCTTGAAGTCAAATTATGTGAATTTTAAGAGTACTTTTGAATGAGATCGAAGTGTCCTTGTGTCTAAGATCAATGGGCTATTCATTCTAAGATCAATGGGCTATTCATTCTAAGATCAATGGACTATTCATTCAAAGCTCAATGGGCTATTCATTCAAAGCTCAATGGGCTATTCATTCTAAGATCAATGGACTATTCATTCAAAGATCAATGGGCTATTCATTCAAAGATCAATGGGCTATTCATTCAAAGATCAATGGGCTATTCATTCAAAGCTCAATGGGCTATTCATTCAAAGCTCAATGGGCTATTCATTCAAAGATCAATGGGCTATTCATTCTAAGATCAATGGACTATTCATTCTAAGATCAATGGACTATTCATTCAAAGCTCAATGGGCTATTCATTCAAAGATCAATGGGCTATTCATTCAAAGATCAATGGGCTATTCATTCAAAGATCAATGGGCTATTCATTCAAAGATCAATGGGCTATTCATTCAATGTAGCTGGGCCATGGTACGCAACTGAACAATGTCCATATGACTTTATTTTAACAGTAGGAAACAATGAGAATGCTAGTGTTGAAAGGGGAGCATTAAGTTTCTAAATGAGGTGTACATGGGTGAGGTCAGAGAGGTTCCTTGGACTGGAATCAGTCAATGAATGTAGTTCTTCGTACTCTAAGGATGATCCGAGCAGCTGTGTTTTGAACTTTTTGAAGTTTCTGTAGTAGATACTGACACAAATCAGACAGAAGTGAATTGCAATTATCTAGTCTTGGAAATTATGGAAGCCACAAGTGTTTTAGTGGCATCAACTGAAAGAAAATTGTGAAATGAACTGATGTGTGTGAGTTCCAGATATGCAGGCTTGCATATGTTCATTACATATTGGTGTAATGAAAGCATGCTGTTGATGGTGACACCTAGGTTTCATACTGTCTGTCTAAATTTAATGTTGGTATTGCTTATACATATTGTCTGAAGCAAAGGATGTGAATGAAAAAGTCTTTGTCTGGTGATCAGGATGGTTTCAGTTTGATCATCATTCATCTGCAACTTGTTAAATGTCATCCATATCTTCTTATCAGAAATGCACCTCTTGATGCCTTAGACAGTAGCCACAACTTCAGTTGGGAAGCTAGATTTGGATATTGGAATGTCATTGGCGGACAACTGGTGAGACACTGGATGTCAGTCTATGACACTTGACAGCTGCTGAGTATACAGAATGAAGAGCATGGGGTCAAGAACAGAGCCTTGTGGAACACAAAAACATAGATTAATTGGGCTGGAATGTTTTCCATTTACTAGCACAATTTGCATCCTGTTGACTAAGTAGGTTTTGAACCATGATAAGGCTGTATTGTGAATACCAAATACATGCTGGATACAGTGAAGTAATATATCATGGTCTATTGATTCAAATACTGCAGACAAATCAAGGAGGGCAAGAACTGTAATCTTTCCACAATCCAAAGCAGAGAGAAGGTCGATAACTACTCTCAGAAGGAAAGTTTCAGTACTATGGCAATGACGATATATAGATTGTTCATTGCTAAAAGGACTATTTGAATTCAGATGAGATGCAAGCTCAGATACAACTTGTTCTATGGTTTTTATCAAATAAATGACCACACACAACTTTAAATTTTCAAAACTGTACGGACCTGATCTACCATTACATACTCAGACCTGCCCATGACCAAGTCAGTAAAGCAGTCAATATTTTCCCACAAAGTATAACAAAATAGTATGTCCTGCTATGGTTGACTTGGAAAAGATGCATCAGAAATATTCTGAATGCAACCTTTCATTCAAGTAAAAAGTTTGTAAAGTACATTTAAACCTTAGTGACTCCAATTCAGCTTCAGAAACTGCAGTTCCAAACTCCATGACAGTTAATGGCTTCCAGCTGGATTTCTCAAATCATTGTAACCTTTGCTTGTTTGATTTCTTTTTAATCTGACATATCAACAGTAATTATCTTTTTGCTGTGAGCAATACTCAAATCAAAATGTGACAAATTGTTTAAAGGTGAGTTTTGCCTATCCTGCTTTTCACCAAGCATGATGAAGAATGTAAATATTCTTTTACACACCTTTGTGCTGATTATCTAAAATTTTTAAGAGGTTGATGTACCTGTCTTCAAAATGCTTTCAATTATTAGTCATTTCCAGATAAAAACCCAATTATATGGGCATTGTGCTTGAAAGCTTGAAAAACATGGGTACCTTCAAGTATCTGAGGCAATCCTGTAAAGTTAGACTGGTCCCCTCACTGGCTCCACCTTAAAGTGTATGAAGCACTCCTGTAAAGTTAGACTGGTCCCCTCACCAGCTCTAGTTAATCTAACAAGAAAACCAAGAACCGGACCAAACCTGGACACATAAATATTTAGATTTGTATTTTGCCAGCAGATCTGCATCTTTTGTTATTATACAGTACATGATTTACCCTTGTACAACATGTAAAGACCCAGACCTACCTCTGCATAATATGCCATATATATATATATATAGATAGATAGATAGATAACAACATACAGTGCCATTAGATCTCAGGCAAATATTATTTGCATAGGTACATATTACAAATAATAAATAATGTGACCTTAATGTTCCAATACAATAAGGGATAAAAAATCTCCATATATACAGTTTACAGTTGTGTAATATAAACTGGAATTATGATGACTGCAATACTATATTACAATGTTAATATACTGCAATACATATACAATATATAATTGAGGTCATAAACTTACCTATAACAAGGTAGACACATACAGCTGTGCCATATCGAAAGACGGAACTGTAATCAGCTTTATAATCTGCTGCATCCTTCACCACATTCCCTAGTGGATCCTTGGTTGTCACGTTTTCAAATCCTACCACAACCAGGAAGAAAACGACAGCAAAAATCTGGAAAACATTGTTAATTTTACGGGTTGTTTGGATCTCATTCCATTCATTTGCAACAAAGTAGGTCCTCCAGATTGACACTGGGATTTCTCGTCTCTTTCCTGTCTCTGCATCCACTGAGACCGCCCCACGTGAGCGTTCCCAGTCAATCAGAAAAATGTCCACTGTGCACTGCATGACAATCATATGAATCAGCTCCAGACACTTCAATGCAAAGGCAGCTCCAAACAATCCTAGCCAGTCTGTCAAAGCTTGACCCTCTGGATGGACTAGGAACACCACGGACTGACGCTACAAATACATCAAAGAATAGCAACTTTCTACAGGTTTCTTTTGCCATGGTTTCTATCAGCTACTGTAACTTGCTAACAAGTAAAATTCAACAATGTTGAAGTCCCATGCACACACATATAATAGATGTAATTTTAAAAAAGATTTGTGTTTATAAAACATGTTTTAAAAAACTCCATGCCAAAAAAGAGAATCCAAAACTGCAGACAAGTTCGCAAAACTGCAATAATGGAATGAAAATCTACTTAGGTCACCTACTGATACCAATATATATCAAATTTCATTGGTCTACCTCACGATTTTTTTTTGATCTACTTATATGATTTTTCATTGGTCTACCTCATGTGATTTTTCTTTGGTTTACCTCATATGATTTTTCATTGGTTTTTACCTAATATGACTTTTCATAGGCCTACCTCATATGATTTTTCATTGGTAAACCTCATCTGACTTTTCATTGCTCTACCTCATATGACTTTTCATTGGTCTACCTCATATGACTTTTCATTGGTTTACCTCATATGATTTTTCTTTGGTCTACCTCATGACTTTTCATTGGTCTACCTCATATGACTTTTCATTGGTCTACCTCATATGACTTTTCATTGGTCTACCTCATATGATTTTTCATTGTTTATCTCATATCAGGGTGAGCAACATATTTCTTTCAAATATTTCAAGGTTTTTTCAAGGTTATTCAAATTTCAAAATCACGTTTTTCAAGGTGCATTATTACATTAATTTTAAAGGATACATAAATGAAACTGTATGTAAACACAAGTATTACTCCATACAAGGAACATTTCTCGCAAATTTATTTTTAAAAAAAAACAAAAAACATGAAGTCAGGAGTATGATGATATTGATATCATTCCCATTAATACTAAATATCCTACATCTGGACATTAGAATAATGTACAGTAACTGAACAATGTTCATTTTCCTCTGTCTACACTACCCTACAAAGTCCAAAATATTTTAGAGTGAATTTTTCAGTTCCTGTAGCTCGTCATCAAGCTGTTTTTCAAGATCTCAAAGTTCAGCGATTTTGTCCTTAACACTTTTCCTCAAACTATCTGATGTTGTGAAAAAGGAAATTTTCCGATGGGTCCCTGCTTCAATACATAGTCATCATCAGCAGCTGTCATTGTCTCAATGTCTTTTTCAGTACCTGCCTTTCTTCTTCACCCAACCCCATAAAAAAGGAACAATGATATTTGTTTTTTTATATTATCACTTATTTAAAAACAGCATATGGATATTTTAAAACTATTTCATATTAGATATATTAATATTTCTCTCAGCTTGGCTGTATTCTATATATCTTAGATTTATCATGTTCATTGCAATTATTGTCTGTCCTACTTGCACGCAATCCAAAAATAGAACCGGATCTAACTAATTTCATAATTAAGACTCTATACAGTTTCTAATTTAAAACTTGAATCTCTGTGTTCACAGACATACCCATTTCGTCAAAAGCAATTTCATGCTTGGGTTTTTTTCCAGCTGCGTGTGACCATACAGCACTCTCTCCCATTGCATGCAAATCAATATCCCTCTGGCATAATTTGCATTTGCAAAGCTCTCTGAGAAAGATCTCATAATCCAAACTTTATATATTTTTTTGTCTAGCCACTGAAGTTGGAATCAGCAGCCAGCCATTTAAAAGCATACAAACAATTCAAATTTAAACCATGGCTTCATATGGGCTTAGTACAATCAGAAGTTCAAAATGCACAACTGTGCAGTGGTCAGTTGTAGAAATTTTTGTTCTGGCACAAACTTAGCAAGAGATCTTTTGTGCTTTTTTTCTTTTCTTTTTTATTTAAATCTGTAAAATGAAAACTATTTAGTCCTTTTGGTTTCAAGAAAATCAAGGCTTTTCAAGGTACCCAGACAATATTTTGAATTTTCAAGGTGTTTTCAAGGCCTTGACGGACAAATTCATTTTTCAAGGCTTTTCAAGGTTCCCTATGGACCCTGTCATATGATTTTTCACTAGTTTACCTCATATGATTATTCATTGGTCTACCTCATATATTTCATTGGTTTTTACCTCATATGATTTTTCACTGGTCTACCGCATTGATTTTTCCTAAATTGTGTTAGCATAGGTTTTGTTTACAAAAACGTCCAAGAAGTTAAGAAATTTTGCAAAACAATAGATAAATTGCTGTAATGAATCTTATCTGGTTATTGACATATACATACAAATATACCTAAAAATTTACATTTGTCTGTCTCAAGTGGTTTTTACTTAAGTGTTCTTACAAAGTTTCTGTCAAAACAGTGTTCAGAAAATTTAAATATGAAAATAAAACTGAACAAGAGGCTCAAGTGGTCCTAATATTGCTCACAGGGTAGCTAACACGTCAAACAGTGATGCCTGATAGGATGTGGAGGAGTACCCTCCCATCTGCTGGGGTGATCTAGTCACCCCCAGTCTCTTAATGAAGTCCCCAATCCCCAGCCCCTGAGAACTACAAAAAGTGGTAAACTATTTCTAAAATATTTAGAAGCACATTTATAAACCTCAAAATATACAGGTACAGTAGAACTTTAATTATCTGTCAGGGTGCAGGACCAAGACCATGATGGATATGAGAATAGACGGATGATAGAATATGTACATTAAAAGTATTATACAATAGACCAGGTCATCAAAAAATCATAATATCTACATATGTACATGTACCTGTTTTTATATTTTGACGTACAATTCCCTGATGGTTAATAGAGACTGATGGTTAATTAGGTGACAGATAATCGAAGTTCTACTGTATACAGATAGGTGGATAGGGTTAACTGTACATCAGCACAATGTTGGCTATGTAGTGTTGGTTAAAATCTAAGGTCTAACAAGTCAATTTATTGAATATTTGCCCCACCCCACAATGGTGAGGTCACCAAAGTTGGATTCAGCCAATGTGGGTATGTGAGAAAGCTTGCCGGTAGTTTGTCGTGGATCGGTGGTTCTTTCCTGGGTTTTCCTGGGTTCTTCCTCCACCATTAATACTGGCTGCCATGTAAAGCCTATCTTGTGCTGAAAAAATGGTGTTAAACCTTATAACAACAACAACAACCAAAGTTGGACATATACATAGATAGATGGAGACACATACTATGTCCCAGTCCTTGAAGTCAGGGGACAAAAATGAAATAAAAATCAACAAGATAAAACTAGATCTATGTTTGAAAAATATGATGCATGCTCCCCACTGCCAACCCCCAAAATCCAAAGTCCTAAAAAGTTCCAAAAACATAAATCAATACTGAGAAATTGTGATAACTGCATCAAAATCTAATCAGACCATCTACTCAATAAACAAAAGGATGCATACCAAACTTCATTTGTCTGCCTCAAGCGGTGTTTTGCTGAACTATGATAACAAACAAAATTCCTATGCAATAGCAACAATCATTCACTGTGGGACTGACTATGATGATCAGAAGTTACCTAATTAGGTAGATAAATTAAGTGATTTATGAATTAGGGTGAGTTGTGAGTTGATTGAACAAGCATTTGTAGGCCATTGTTTGCCTGGGATTGAACATCAGCTGTACACAGTGTTTGGAGGACAAACACTAACATGAATTAATTTACTGACTTTAAGTGCCTTCTACAGATCCAATATCCATAAATATTAAAATCCATAAGATGAATGTTTGTGTAGATCAGTGATCATTACAATTCTCATGTATCAACATATGTTACTAACATTTCACCCCCTTTGCTCCCAAATGTCAACTAAAATTTTGAGCCTCCCCCTCTATCTCAGGCCAGTAACCAAAATTTGACCCTCTCTCTGTCTCAGGCAGGTAACCAAAATTTTCAGCCTCCCTCTCTATCTCAGGCTGGTAATCATAATTATGAGCCTCTCTCTATCTCAAGCTGGTAACCAAATTTTTGAGCTTCCCTTTCTATCTCAGGTTGGTAACCAAAATTTTGAACCTCTCCCTCTATCTCAAGCTGGTAACCAAATTTTTGAGCTTCCCTTTCTATCTCAGGTTGGTAACCAAAGTTTTGAACCTCTTCCTCTATCTCAGGCTGGTAACCAAAATTTTGAGCCTCCCTCTCTATCCCAGGCAGGTTACCAAAATTCTGAGCCTCCCTCTCTATCCCAGGTTCATATTCAAAATTTTAAGCCTCCCACTCTCACAGGCTGGCAACTATGCAGCAGTCAAGGTTTATGGACCTTGTTGCTTGTAAATTCTAGGGTAGCAAAAGGTACCAAACTTAGGACTCAAGTACTCAAAGTGGCAGACTCAATTCAGCTTCAATTACTCAAAATGGCAATGACTGATAAACAACCTTTTGGGTCTGAAATTACATATACCACCCCCTTCTCTTTCACAAGCATTTTTTAAACAAATAAACAATATCAGAACCATTACTGTCAATAACAAATCTTGTTTATTTATTTAGTATACATTCAAAGCAACCGACAAGTTAGAAAAGTCACAATCTCAATTGTGCAACATTTCGACTGACCTGTCAGAATATGAATTCTTTCTGGAATACTGCAACAACAATGCTAGCCAAAAAACCCCACAGAAAAATGATCTGGTATTACTTAATGATATAAAAGGAAACAGACTGAAGGATAGGCATGAAACTCTGACTAATAAAGCTAATCTAATGCAACTTTTAGCAGGGAATTTTTTTTTATAGCTTATGAAATCAGTTTGATTCAAAGACTGGACAAGTGGAAACATTCTCTCAAGCATTTCTAAAATAATTTTGCACAGACCTCACATATACATGATATACAAGAAAGGAAAAAAGCCCCACTGGTTCTGTTAGGTACTTGAGCAGCAGTTCTAACTGCAGAGCCATTGAAAAAGATGAAATAACTTACTACTGTATTTGTTGGCCTATGATACTTTTTTACCAGAAAATCTCAGCTTCGTCTTATACTCTGAATCGACTTATATATGGATTTTATCATCCAAATCGCTTTATCAAATGTCACATGATTTTTCATATAGAAAAAATTATCCAAAAGAACAAAAAAGTGTGTAAAAACCTATTTCATTTTGGGGAATAGATCGTATATGAAAAAATATAGGACTCTACAATGAGGATTTGAGACAATTACATTATCGTCAGTATTTAAATTAATTTATATCAGATGTCATTGCTCTATAGCAGCATGCATTAGTAATATACATTGTTCATAATATACATAGTTTAAATTTTATATGGGTGCATTAGAATTGAAAAGTTAGAATACGAATAACCATGGCAGAGACAGATATAGCATCACAATTTTCTTACTGCATCTCATGATCAAGTAATAATGATGCCCCATTATGAGAGAGAGAGAGATGTATTTATGATTGTACAGTAATCTTTTATTGTTCACTTACTTGATGACTGTGATCATACTCATGCACAAAAGTGCAGTACCATATTCCATTATCAATTAATAGCACCTGGTAATCAATTCCTTCTAGTTTTAGTTGTCACTTCCATTGCTCATGAATCACCTGGCTTGAAGTGCTAATTAAATATGCTACAGCTGTAGTCAGGTTTTCCAAGCTAACACCTGTTTGAGGTCAAGATTTGGCAGACCAGATCAGATTAGTGAGGCTACCAATAGGGAAATGAGGCTAACCATGGGTATTATGAATATGGTACCATATAAAGAAAGGAAATGCCAGGTGTTACTCATGTAAATTTCTCAACCATTGACATCTTTTTCACTTGCTGATAGGACTGACAGCAATTTAAAGTAACATATGATATGAGCAAAGATCAAAAACAATTGTCGCCTAAGTACAGGAAGAGTACATGCACTTGAAAAAATGATCTTATTTGTTGGGAATGGAGAGGTCATTATACTTGCAAAGAAAATTAGACATCATGCGAAATGGTCATTCTCGTGATTTAACCTAGTAAATGGAGTCTATATAACTATTGTGAATATTCAAGCCCTGAAGGAGTATGGTATGTATTTTCATAGTTTACATTTACTATATATTAATTTTTTCTCTTTGACAAATGCTTCAGCTAAACAGGGGCAATAAGTTGAAGAAAAGCCCCACAAAGACCAGGAATCTCTCTCTCTCTCTCATATATATATATATATATCGGGCAATATTTTATTTTGATCATGAGTGCAAGAAGAAAAATGTGAGGGAATAAATATGCATATCTCTCTGTATCTATCTTCCCCCCTCCAAAAAAATAATATAGAAAAAGCTTAGCATCAATGATGCAATTTCCCTATTGCTGGTAATCTGAAATAGCATACATTGATACTTTTAATATTTATGAAACCGGAAGTTATTATAGTTTAATTCCACACAGCATCGCAAATTTTATTATCCTATCTGTTATTGTTGTAGGGTTTAACGCCATTTTTCAGTACAAGATAGGCTATACATGGCGGCCAGTATAAATGGCAGAGGAAGAACCCAGGAAAGCTCCGGAAAGAACCACCGACCCACGAGAAGCTACTGGCAAGCTTTCTCACATACCCACATTTGACAAGCCCGAGACTCAAACCCATGCAGACAGAGGTGAGATGGCAGTGATCCATAACGGTGAGTGCTTTAGACCACTCAGCCTCTCGGGGCCCCCTATCCTATCTGTAACTCAATAAATTTTCAGGTCAGCATCATTATATGTAGCTAAAAGTACATAATACATTTAAAATACTTTGTGTTAAACAAATTAGGTACTTTTAATTATATTTATTGATCTAGACTGGAAAGGTTACTGAGTTACAAATAGGATAAAATTTGTGATGCTGTGAGGAACAAAGTGAAAAAAGCGAAGCCAAGGTATTGATCTGGCCTCGTCTTATACTCAGCATCGACTTATATATGGATGAAGGATGGAAAATTTGCCAAATTTGCTCATTCGACTTAGACTCCATACTGACTTATAGGCCGGCAAATACGGTAACTTTTATCTCAGTGTTTGAACTTACCTTGAAGAAGATAAGCCAGTAGAAAGCCAATCCAAAGGAAACAACAAAAAAGACATTTGACAATGATCCTGAAACAAAGAAGATGAAGTTGATGATGGATGGAAAGTCTATGGCAGGTCGTCCTGATCTCTTTGACCAAACCCAGGTCCGATATCCAGCATAGATAATTCCAAGTGTACTGAGTGTGCCAATAGCAATCTGAAAGTCTCTCTCATACTTAGTCTGTGACATTGTGTATGTCACTTCAAAGGAAACCTAAAAAATGGAGGAAACATGAAAAAAAATTATCATTATAAATTTGTTGTGAAATATATGAAGATTCTCATTTTATTTTCAAACAGTTTTAAAATGTGTAAACTGTATCTTGGTAGAATATTATCTGTGACAATTTAATCAGGACAATTTTTTATGACATTTACCAAAGATGAAACATACACACTACTTTGCTTCTTAAGAAACTTTTGGAAAATTTGCTACTGGCAAACAAACTTACTTATTCTTTCAGTTGTGAAAGAGCTCAAAAATTCACAAAAAGAGCACTCTAAAAAAAACATTCATACTAAGCATGTTAAAATGCCTTTTCTACTGACAAAATGCATTATATATTTGTGATTTAGATTTTCAATGTAGCTTTAATAATTTCAGTCACATTGCCACGATGTCTGCAGTGTGGCAGTTTATAGTGATGTCCTGCACAGAGGCAACATGCCACAGACATGTAGCACCATTTCTCACTCCCTCACATTATCCTGACACCAGGCAGATCAGTTCTAACATCAACCTCTTCGTGCTGATCACCAAGTGGGGAAGCTGCATGTACTATTTTTATAACTCTTTAGCATGACTCCACAGGAGTTCAAACACGTTACCTCCCACATCTGAGGCAGGCATTTAAAATCCAAGGCATCATAACATCATACTTAGCAAAGCATTCTGCCTTTAATGATATCTCTTGGTATGAGCCTATAATTTGGGAAGAGGGAGGGGGTCTTTAACACGTTTTAAAGGAATAAATTGCTGAAATTGGGGATACTGCATGATTTTGAACTAAGTCAAATTGGGTCATGGTCCCGTTTAAACTTTGTCTTATTTTAGCTCCTGTGAACCCATCAACAAATCTGTGGCATATAAAATATAGTGACATAGAAACATGGTAGCCTGTCACTTTTTTTAATACATCATTAAATTGACCACATGTACTCACATCCACCGATGCTCCATTCACTGCATCAGTCCTGGTGACAGTGCTGTAGTCGATCTTAAAATATGGTGGGTAGATAAGTCCTGTTGTTGTGTCATCCTGAAGACGTACAACAATCTGAATGCTTTTGGCATAACGCACCGTTGTAGCAGGTCCTGTACGTGAACTATCTGAAAACACAGCATACAATATCTCATGCAACTCTCTGGAAACTGTTTACATGACCAAAAGAGCACAATGTTAAAAATCAAATACTTTTAATGGCTACTTAACATAGGCAATCACTTTTATAAATATTATAAATAACTACTTTTTTATACTGGTACTCATGCTCTGAGGCTGAGACATAAAAAATATTATCTTGCTTCTCCAAACATGAAAACAGCTAATATGCAAAGCTAGCAATCATCTGAAAGTTGCAAATTACAATGTCTAGCTGTATACCAAAAATTAAAATTTCAAATAAAGAAAACTTTGTTTTTTTAAACTCCTTTAAGATCTATACATTCCTGTTTTTATTGCAAGGATTAACCCTGCGCAAAAGTGTGAAACTCGGGAGTGGAACCTTAATTGTGGCTGGATACATACACAAGAGGTTGCTGTTGAAGTGACAACTATGTAAGCTGGGACTGTTATTAAATTATCTATTTTTGTACACTGCTTCCTGATGAGATTCAAAAATGATACTCCATCACATCTGATGCAATTATATTTTTACAACAAATTCATCTGATTAAGGGGCGGCTCCACAGCTGGACATATACAAGAAAAACACAAGGAAATTGGCAAATGTTTAACACTAATAGAATTCCTCAGAACAATCAATGTTCAGTAAGAATTAATATTTGATCAGCATAAGATCTGTTTCAAAATTAATCTGATAACAAGAGGTCCAAGTGGACCTGATACTGCTCACCTGGCATCCATTGGTCTACAAGGCAAATATAGTAATATAGCAGGTACCTTGTGTTGAAAGAGACTCAGTGATTCCCAGTTGTTTGGTTACAAATTGATGGTATCTTATATATTGTTTTACTGTACTTCTACTATCAGCATTTTCTGCTGGACTAAAAGATACATAGGCATATTATGTAGGAATGTGCATCGTGTTAATACTGGGACTCTGCCAATACATCAGACGTTATTGTATGGTAGTAAAGTAAGGCACGCATGCATGCACACACACGCACATACACACACATGATTGACAACTACAGAAAAGCTGAAAATAATTTTTTCATCTGGTTGCTAAGGAAGTCATACTACTGATTGTGGAGGCATACTCAACACAATTTTGACAGAGCATGTCATTGTTAAGGAAGCCACCACAGACATAATTTTGGTACAGCATGTTCTGAGTAAAAAATTTCTGCCATGCTTAACTGAAATTGGCCCAGCTGTTTTTGAGACACTGAAAATACTAATCAGGGGTCATACTACCAGGTGAAGTGGGTGACTAAGTCACCCAAAAAATGTAATCTTCACCTTCTTCTATTAGAAAAGAGAAAATGAATTTGCCCTGTGTATTTTTATAGGTACAGTGAGTGACCATAGTTTTTGAGATGCTCCCTCACATTAGGCAGGTAGTTCCAGTGTTGTATTGTAGCTCAAAGCAAAATGAAGGTATGCATCAAGCCATAATAGCTGGTGTTGATATCAATTGCACTGACAAACTCTTGCACATTCATAGACAAGTGTTTTGTTAGCTGATTGACCATTAACCATTTCTCAAGTAAGTTACCAACTATCACTGCCTAACTTCTGCAAGTTATCCTTTGATGATAAAAACATACAAACTTGTGTTTTGAAACTTAAACAATATCATGTAAATAGCAATGTGTGTTTTAAGAACAGAATAAGTGATCTGGTTATTTTAACTGCCATATGTACATTATTTTCTTCATAAAATTAGTTTTTAACCATAAGAGAACCTATCATAAGGCAATAATGACAGACATAGCTATGTCTGCAAAGTACCACTTCATTTTGTCTGTTTTTGTAAACCAATGGACAAATATATCAAGGACAATATACAAGTCACAGAAAGCAAAGTCTGAATATGACGTAATTGATGATTTAGCCTATAAATGCAATTATGTAGGTCATAAACATATAAGATAATGCTATGTTGTGGAATTCAAGAACCACTGTAAAGTCAAAGTTGTTTTGACTTCATTCATTTTTTCATTTTTGTTGTTGTTGTTCTTGTTGTTATAGGGTTTAACGCCATTTTTCAGCACAGGGTAGGCTATACATGGCGGCCAGTATTAATGGTGGAGGAAGAACCCGGGAAAACATCGGAAAGAACCACCAACCCATGAGAAGCTACCGGCAAACTTTCTCACATACCCACATTGGCCGAGCCCAAGACTCGAACTCACACAGACAGAGGTGAGATGGCAGTGATCCGTAACGGTGAGCGCTTTAGACCACTGGACCACTCGGGGCCCCTCATTCATTTTTGTGAAAATACAAAGAAAGAGGCAGCTAAGCAAATACTATTTAACCAATGCCTAACATTACTTCAAGTATGTAGATAAACAACAAAACCTTACCTTCTTAATCCTATTAATGGACTCTTGTAACAGAGCTTGAAAGTGAGTGGTTATATTATGAAAACCCCTCTTTCTAAAAATAGGCTCACTCACATGTTGGCTTTGAGAATTCGGTTGTAAAGAAGGGTTCTTGGCACCTACTGACATTCTCATCCCTATAACCACCCATCCACTAAGTTTTGTCCCTGTGTCTATCCTAAACCCTCCAAAGACTTAACTCTTGAAGGAGGTGGGGAGGACAAAACAGGGTGCAAATGGATATATGCTGTACAATCTGTTTTATAACTCTGACCTGCAATCATGGCTTGATTGTCCACTAGGAAGAAACGCCTGACCAGGAGCCAATCCGCTGATGAACTGGCTGGAAATAGAATTTCAATAGGAACAATAAAATTCTTATTTCAACCAAACCTGAATAATATCAATTCATTTCCATTCTTGGATATCAATTTTCATGGTTTTGTGAAAAATTTACATTACTGGTGGTAACATAGATGAAATCCACATGAACATGAAATAGGAATATATACATTCTGCAAGCTGAAATCTGAACATAAAAATAAATTAATACTTCAAATTTTACCCAATAACTGTCACTTTTGTGGTTTAAAAGTGCCCTCTACATTCTTCTTTCCTGTCATGTTGCACACTAAGTGCATCAAGTAAAGTCATCATTGTTAATCTACTGCAAAATTTACAGTACAAACATCGTGGATTACAGACTGCCCACTCGATCAGGTGAACGTAGATACAGTGGCAAAGTGTTACGTGTCCACTATGAATAGTGGATACCCACAATGTCAGGTGGATTTTCCTTTAATTCAGCAAACATCCACTCAAACTAATGGAATTCTCTTGTGGATTTCATTGCAGCCATAGTGGGTCTTATGGCATTCCTCACTGATTTTATTGTATTCATTTCACCAGTTGATACAATGAACAGATGGGAGAAAACCTGATTCCATAAACTCAATGATGGAAGATGTCAATTTCATACCTTTAGGTACAAACTATTGAGTAGTATCATTTCCTGTGGCATTTAACAGTGGCCTAGCAATGGATACATAGAGATAAATGTGCATAATGTAAAACAAAATGCAAGGTTATAAATTTCTTATTATCCTGTCAGAAAAACTGATGAACTACAGCATACATCCATGCTGATCAGTTACAAGTACTTGTTATTATATACAAAAGGCAGAAATGTTCATACAGTTCTGCATCAAGCTGCAACTTCAATATTCACTCTCAATAAATGATATTTCATAAAATTAAGGTATTTATTGGACAGTTTATTTGTCACAGTTTCCTTTTTAAAGACCATACTATTTCCAAAACATCCTTTAAACAAAAAAAACGATTTAAAGATGTATTCAAATAAAAAATGAAAAGCCCCATAAACAGAGACATTCTTGTAAGATAGTTATAATTTATTATATTCATCCTTTAGATATGATCTGAAACATGTTTATATCAAGCAAACATTTTCATTCCATTTATCAAACTAAATAAATGTCAGAGACACGTGGCTATAAAAAAATTTTACAATAAAGATAACCTTTGAGACTAATAATTACAACCAGTAGCATCACCAAACAATCCCGGTACTATTTACATTTATAGCATACATGCACAATGAGATACATGGGATATAATAATTTTTTCTCAATTTTTTTGGTCAGAATAACATGCCATCATACATTATCATAATACAAAGCAAAATACGTGAGCTATGAATGAAAATATTCTTCTGTGGCTTCATATGTAGGCTTAAAATTACATCGGTTATTTGAGAGTACGACAATATTTAAATGTACGGAATTCATCTACACCTTATTCAAGGCCACTCTCTATCAGTGACTTCATGCCATAAACAAAGTGATTTTTAGGAAAAGATTATGTTGTTAGTTGCTTTTTTGCCGACTATCATCATGTGCTAATTGAGAAGTGACTTTTTACTTTTAATTCAGTTATTTTGCTTGTTAACAACTGTCAGTCAGGAAGGCATTGAGATTCAATGTTATTATTTGCATCATTCAAACATTAACTTCTGATTGAAATTGTTTTTTCCTGCTTGTGGAAAATATATATTTTGGATTTATAACATGGACTGAGAAACGAAATGAGGCTAAGTTGTGATATTTTTGTGTAAAACTGGACCTACTGGTATAGAAAACAAACAACATAACATTTTTATTCTCCCCAGTAATCTTTTAACACAGCACATAATATAAGCTCCATTACTCTAAAGGTTTTCTTTTTTAAAACAATGCATCTTTCTTTGTAATTAATGTGTTTATTATATGCAAAAATGAGAGAGAAACTAAATTTTTATCAATGTTATATGTAGCTTTTATCCCTAACTAAATTTTTATCAATGTTATACGTAGCTTTTATCCCTAACTCAGAAATAGGCATTGACCATTATGGAGTATGCATTTTTGAAATGTTTTTGGAAGCTGTTCGTTATAGAATGCAGCTTCATAAAAGAAACAGTAGGTCTACAGTAAAAGGAAACACGTGTCTAGTTCTTGATAAAATAAGTTGCATGGACATGTTTATTTGGGTCGCCAGTACTAAAAACAGAGTCCGAACTAGCACAGGTAGTATTTTGGATAGCGATGTTTATATTACATTGCGTGGGAAAATATTAAGTGAACTATTTAAAAGTGACTGAGGGAATGAAAAAAATAAATCGTGGCTTTTCTGGCATTTTTTATTTTAATAATCGAATTAAACCCACTAATATTTACTGTGATTTCTTTTTCCTTTTGTTTGTTTGAAAGCAGACTTTCTCCCTCTCTATCTCTCATAAATCTTTTATAGTTTGTGAAGCACCTACATAGTTTCATGATATTTTAATTGGAAATTTATTTTTCATCCATTCCAAAACATATATGTCAATGCATTTTAATGGGCAAATGTTTGAATATTAAACAGCATTGTGTACAAATTAAAAAGAGCATTCTGTATTGTCTATTGTAGCTCAGACAACAGGTAAGTTCCACACAATGAAGTGAATGTCCACCTTTATATATTGCTGCAACTTTCTAATTGGGGCAATAAAGCTTAATCTGTTAACCACAACACCGACACCGACATTTACTAAGACTACTATATCCAGTCCATGACAAAAACAGAATGGACAGATTAATTTCCACCACACTGACATTTACTAAGACTGCTATATCCAGTCCATGACAGAAACAGAATGGACAGATTAACCACAACACAGACATTTACTAAGACTACTATATCCAGTCCATGACAAAAACAGAATGGACAGATTAATTTCCACAACACCGACATTTACTAAGACTACTATATCCAGTCCATGACAGAAACAGAATGGACAGATTAATTTCCACCACACTGACATTTACTAAGACTACTATATCCAGTCCATGACAGAAACAGAATGAACAGATTAACCACAACACAGACATTTACTATGACTACTATATCCAGTCCATGACAAAAACAGAATGGACATATCAATTTCCACCACACCGACATTTACTAAGACTACTATATCCAGTCCATGACAAAAACAGAATGGACAGATTAATTTCCACCACACTGACATTTACTAAGACTACTATATCCAGTCCATGACAGAAACAGAATGGACAGATTAACCACAACACAGACATTTACTAAGACTACTATATCCAGTCCATGACAAAAACAGAATGGACAGATTAATTTCCACAACGCCGACATTTACTAAGACTACTATATCCAGTCCATGACAGAAACAGAATGGACATATTAATTTCCACCACACTGACATTTACTAAGACTACTATATCCAGTCCATGACAGAAACAGAATGGACAGATTTACCACAACACAGACATTTACTAAGACTACTATATCCAGTCCATGACAAAAACAGAATGGACAGATTAATTTCCACCACACCAACATTTACTAAGACTACTATATC
This sequence comes from Megalonaias nervosa, assembly GCA_016617855.1. Lineage (NCBI taxonomy): Eukaryota > Metazoa > Mollusca > Bivalvia > Unionida > Unionidae > Megalonaias > Megalonaias nervosa. The sequence continues at coordinate 23,229 of JAECUM010020114.1, forward strand.
CAGTCCATGACAGAAACAGAATGGACAGATTAATTTCCACAACACAGACATTTACTAAGACTACTATATCCAGTCCATGACAGAAACAGAATGGACAGATTAACCAAAACACAGACATTTACTAAGACTACTATATCCAGTCCATGACAGAAACAGAATGGACAGATTAATTTCCACCATGGGAACATGGATTTTCCATAATCCATGATGCATGTACTATATAGCAGTTGATGACTTATCGAACAAATTCATGTGCAATTAATTCTATCAAAAGAAGACTAGGATATACCATCTGAGCCCACGATTCAAAAATAACTTCCGGCAAAATTTTAACAAGAATTCATCAAATGGCAATGTCTCACCTACTCCACTGGTGCATTATGTAAGATTTTCAGAGAATCATTCAATGACAAACACTAAGCTAAATGCAAAAAATTAGCACAATCAATGGAATACAAAAAGTAAGTCCCTGTAACCTCCTTTTGCTTATAATGAGTATTACCCTCCATAATGAATATACCCATCAAATTTCATGACTGTACATACAACAGTTCTGAGAAAATGAACTAAAAGCATATACATATAAGACACTAGCACCAACACAAGCAACAATGCCACTACCATCATAAAAGTAAGCACTATGTCTTGCCTATTCTATACTGGTGAAACAAAAACAGTTGATGACAAATGCCATCACTGCCACTACCATCTGATGAATGACATCCATTTTGCATTTCCAATGACATGGGCTCAACAACAAATATTGACAAAACTTTTTAAAATGTTTAGTACAATAAAAGCTCACCTCTGTTGTCCGAGTCTGTATTTTTGAAGTTCAGGATGTTGATGGGAATTGCCAATAACTGATCCACTCCGTTTGTAGTAACCTTAAGATCTAAGGACAAGGTTAAGAAATACAGCAGCAACACACTGGATCTCAATATAGTACTTGATGATTTTTATCTGACCTATTCATACCCAACACTTACCCACCCACCCACCCACCCACCCCTTCCACAAAATCTCTAATCCTGGACTCTATTACACATGACAGATCAAACTTTTTGAAATTTTTGCATAAATGTAAACCACAGTACCACAACTGCACCCATCCAATGTTCGATGGTCTTCTGCCCAGATAACTTAAATTTCTGCATTCAAACCATTTCTTTCTTTTTCTTTAGTCATAGTGGTCTTGACATTTTAACTTTTGACTCAATAACCAATCCACAAGTGTGTTCCAAGTCTGACATGTAGAAGTAATGTTCTTGCGTGGAAACCACTTCTCTTCTTTTGGACACAGACCTTGCATACTGACCTATTAATCCTAAAATCCAGTCATCTCCTTTTTTCCCAAATGCAGGTAATCCACAGTGTTGGTTGAGGAATGTCATGCAAACAAATGTTATTGTATGGTGTTACGTATTGGCTCGTTTAAAGTAACATAAAGAAAAGAGCAAAGACAACAAGCTTTGTAAGTTTTAAAAAAAATAATTTATTTCCCTAGAAAACACAGTGAAAAGGTGAACATATGAAATAGGACTTACGATTTGCGAAGAAAATCCAAACATTTGTCCTAGAATTGTGAAAAACATATAAGTCCTATCAATAAACAGTTCTAATTGAAGCTAGTCTGAATCTCAATTCCGTTCCAAGATGGTGGATGATGACGTCAGACGAAGTTTTTACACAAATGTCCAGAATTTTCACTTTGAATCACAATTTGTACTGTTCTGTTCCAAATGTCTTTGTCCAAAGCCAGTTGTGTAGTTCTCCAGGGAAAATAATTATTGTTTAACAAGTAGATGAACTACAGCTGTCATCTATAACAATATACATCTCGCTCTACAGACGTACAAATGAACAACTCTTTCCAGCACCAGAAAAGAATACCTTCTTCTCAAGGTATATGAACGACTCTACAAGGTGTTAAAATATGACTCTGACTACTATTTCACAGATACCTGAGTATTTAAACTGAACGAAACCGTCATTTCATGTACACGCACGAAGAACGCGCGGTGATTTCGAAATCTCACCATCGCAGTACAAAGTGTAAACAAGTATAATTAGAAATGACCTCGGCCACAACCAGTCATTTATGCTGGCAGTTTATCCACCTGGCAATCTAAACAAAAAACTTACGAAAGCCAAGAGTCATACTTACGTTCTAAATAAACACGACGTTTCATTCAAAATATCAGACCCTGTGAACATAATCATCATCACAATAATAATTATATATAATGATACAAAAATGAAATAGAAAGAATTCAAATTTTAACACACAAGTAATTAAACTACATGGTCATAACAATGGAAACCACATTTATTCTTCACTCAGTAACCATGATCTTTAACTTTATGACTCAAAAAGTAACAGGATTCTTCCTTACACCACACATAAACTATGCACAACGTTTGGTTTCTGTAGATGATGAACAACTTGAGATATTGAGTGGAAACCATTTTTCTTCTTCCAGCGGGTCACCTTGACCTTTTCATCCCCAAATCAATAGTGTTCTTCTTTACCTCAAGTGCACACCATCCAAAAAGTTTGATAACTGTAAATCGGTATTTGAACTATTGTGCAGAAAACATTTTGCTTCTTTTAGTCACTGACCTTTGACCCCAAAATAAATAAGGTTCTTCCTTACCCAAAGCAGAAACTGTACACACAGATTAGTAAATGTCGACAGTGGAGAGCTTGAGTTTTTGTGCAGAAACCATTTTCCTTCTTTCAGTCAGAGTGACCTTGACCTCTGGGCTTTTCAGCCTGAAGCAAATAGGTTTCTTCTGTACTCCAAGTGCAAGCAATCCACAAAATATTGCAACTGTGACAGACTATCACTCAAGTTACAGTCCAGAAAAGAAACTGGTAACAAATATGATAACACAATCTCTCTGGCCTCTGGCCTCATAGTTGGCATATGAAAAATGAGTCCAATGAGAGAAAAAAGATTTTCATAATGCATAAAACAGCTGAGTCTGTGTCAACATTTAACGTTAAATTCATATGTGATCAGCAATGGTTCAGGCTGGTATGATATATGCCATTTTGTGATATCAGATCTAATAACAGTTTTGAATAAAACACCTTTTTGAAAACTGGTTATCAAGTTTAATAAAACTCCATTTTGCATGTAAATTGTAAATGATTTATTTACATTGTGATTATGTAATAATAAAGATGACACACTGTTGCTAATATCCAATGTTTGCAAGAGTCCCAAAAAATCAGGCTAAACCATGCCCTCCCCCAGCACTCTAACCAAATTTTATACCAACAAATTTTATATGGTCACTATGATGATGCTATCATAGCAAGTCGAGGCAAAACCTGATATATTTTGCCTGCAGTTACGTCAAGATTCCAACTCAACATGATTAAGTTTTGGCCTAAAAGTTTTAAAGTCTAATTTACTTTTAAAATGGTTTTCTAATTTTTCACAATAATAATAATACTGGCAGGTATGATAAAGCACCAGAACTTTTAATGTCCTTATAAATAAATCATATTTATGCAAATTATTCATTTATATAATATTACTGCATATGATACAATACTATTCCATGTTAATTGTGCATTAAATTTATGTGGTTTACTTCAGAATCAATGACATAAACCCAGAGAGGTATGATCTGACCCTAGACAAGTATGATGTAACCATTGACAATTATGATGTGGCCCTAGACAAGTATGACGTGACACTAGACAAGTATGATGCTAACCTAGACAAGTATGATGTGATTCTAAACAAATATAATGTGACCCTAGACAAGTATGATGCAAACCTTGACAAGTATGATGTGATTCTAAACAAATATAATGTGATCCTAGACAAGTATGATGCAAACCTAGACAAGTATGATGTGATTCTAAACAAATATGATGTGACCCTAGACAAATATGATGCAAACCTAGACAAGTATGATGTGATTCCAAACAAATATGATGTGACCCTAGACAAGTATGATGCAAACCTAGACAAGTATGATGTGATTCTAAACAAATATGATGTGACCCTAGACATGTATGATGCAAACCTAGACAAGTATGATGTGATTCTAAACAAATATGATGTGACCCTAGACAAGTATGATGCAAACCTAGACAAGTATGATGTGATTCTAAACAAATATGATGTAACCCTTGACAATTATGATGTGACCCTAGCCAGGTATGATGTGACCCAAAACAAGCATGAGGCAAACCTAAACAAGTATGGTGTGACACTAGACAAATATGGTGTGACCCTAGACAAATATGATGTGTGCCTAGGCATGTATGATGTAACCCTAGACAAGTATGATGTAACCCTCGACAAGTATGATGTAACCCTAGCCAAGCTGAACGTTGTGGCAGTTAACATAATACTATTCAAGATAATGTCTGAAACAATACAAGTTTAAAATAACTGAAAAAGTAATTTGATGTTAATAATCCATCATAAATATAAAGAAATTTAATAGCATAGTAAAAATATATACGTAATTTGCATACATATATGCATAAAAATATACAAGGTATGTTAGTCAGATTTGCGTTCAAGTATACAAAAAGAAATTTTCATTTGCGTCATTATTTATGTTTAAAACATTTTAAAGTCTAGCTTCAAATATGGTGCGCTACTATAATTGTGTAGTTGTTTGTTAATTAAAACTTGCATGCTAGTTACATTCTGTGTAGTTCTTTGTCTTTATTAATTAAAATTATGCTGTGTCAGGTATCTTCATTAATTTAATAGTGAAAACACTGTCATGCAAGTTACATTCTGTATAATTGTTTGTATTTATTAATATTAAACTTATTATACAGCATAAGTAACATCAGACACAGAAAATGACAAAAATATGTTAAGCAGCCACTGTCAATAAGTTAATGAAATGTCCCAGATAATGATACACAAGCAGACTAAAAAGAAAGGTTAAAAACACAGATGTCTTGTTTTTCCCTTTACATAACATGTAGGAAAAAAATGAAAAGAAAAAGAAATACTGAATATTACTTGTGTAAAAGTCTAATGAAAAACATGCATTATTTTGTGCAGATTGGTGAATCACATCTATAACTATGTGTGAAAACTTTGCTGTTAGAAGAAAGTTACAAACAACATTGCATGAACACACAGAGAACATTTGTGTTAATTTGGATGCGCTTTTGTTAGGAGATTAGACAGGACCATACCAGTACAAAACAATTAAAAAATTGTATCTGTACAATATGTCGTAATTTGAACCAAAAACATTTCTGCTTTTGAAATAACTTCTTTTCATTGCTCTTCAAAATCGTTCCTAAATTAACCTACAAACTGACCCTGGAAATTGACCTGCAGATTTCCAACTTGGAACTGATAATGAGACTTAGTAAATGAATTGCAAACCCACTCAGCAAGATGTCTCTGATGCACCATCATGTACAATTTTCAACTTGCCCCAAGCAATAAGACAAGTGATTTTTACAGTCCTGTTTAGTGCCATCAAGGATACAGAGATCAAAAAACTCAAGAGGGTACTTCGTGGTGTCCCACAGGTCAAGGGCAGAAATCGTGCACTGAAAAGTGAAAGAAAAAAAGAAAACATAACAACCTTTACACTGATGTTTTTGTCTGTCAATCTACAACTTACATAACAGGTTTGTATGTTAGATTAATCAAAGTGCAATCAAGACCCCAGCTCTGCTGAAAATATTGTTAACTTAACTGATGATAAATATAGATGACCTATGATATAAATTACACAAAAATAAATTTAGGCAATAAAAAATATGGGTTTTTTTACTGGTGGTGGGGTAAATATAATTTAAATTTTAAAAATATCTAATACTACAGTTGCATCGCTTTCCTATTTGAGGACAACTAGTACCCTGCCCAAGCTGATCATTTCCTCCTCCAATATGCATTGAAGGACCAGAATAAAAAAGAATGTGACAACAGCCAACATACAGCATGCCATCCTCTTTTGACTCAGATTTGCTTCTACTGCATTGCTGAATTTAGTAATTAGGAGGGAGGCTGATGGTCTTAATAAATCCGACTTACAAAACAACTGTGCTCACCAATACAGTAGAAGTGTTCACTACTGCAAGTTGGTAGAAGGCTTATTCACCTGTTGGGCCATCACTATAGTGCCACACAATCCACCCGTTGGGCCATCACTATAGGGACACACAATCCATCTGTTGGGTCATCACTATAGGGCCATACAATCCATCTGTTGGCCATAACTATAGGGCCACACAATCCACTTGTGGGCTGTCGCTATAGTGCCACACAATCCACCTCTTGGGACATCACTATAGTGCCAAACAATCCACCTGTTGGGCCATCACTATAGGGCCACACAATCCACCTGCTGGGCCATCACTATAAAACCACACAATCCACCTGTTGGGCCATCACTTTAGGACCACACAATCTACCTGCTGGGCCATCACTATAGGGTCACACAATCCACCCGTTGGGTCATCACTATAGGGCCACACAATCCACCTGTTTTGAGCTATGACTATAGAGCCACACAATCCACCTCTTGGGCCATCACTACAGTGTCATACAATCCACCTGCTGGGCCTTTGCTATAGTGCCACACAATCCACCTGTTGGGCCATCACTATAGTGTCATACAATCCACCTGCTGGGCCATCACTATAGTGCCACACAATCCACCTCTTGGGCCATCACTATAGTGCCACACAACAAAATGCCATCACTCTCATGTACCTAGGATCAAAGGTAAAAGGAGAAGGTAGTGTACAACCACCATAAGGCATCAGTCATATTATTATCCAAATACAAGTTATTCATCAATTAAGTCCAAAATGTAACAACAGCCCTAACTTCATGAGCTTTAATTCTCATTAAAGAAAGGTCCCTCTCTGTGAGGGACTGATAAACTCTCCTGACAGTGAAGACCATCCACCTGGAAATAGTGGCTGCCAAAGTATTAGATGAACCCTTGATAGGTAAGAAGACATGCTTCTGACCCTTCCTTCTCCCTTGAGAAGCTAAGAGAAACCTTGAGGCCCAAGATGGGCAAAGGAGCCTGTCTTGATCATTCCCAGCACAGATACAACCAAAACTTTGAACCTCAACAGAAGTGAAACTTCAAAAAATAGTTGATTCTTAGCCAGAAATCCAGGTTGGCAAAGATGAGATAGTGAATCATACTTATCATTAAAGCATAAACAATCCTTTTCTACAGACAAGACATGAAGCTCACTTCTTCTCACAGACACTAAGGACAGCAGAAAAACAGTTTTCAGGATAAAGTTATTGAAGGAGCTTCACTCTTGGGTTGGTTTATAAGGGTGTTTTGACAATGCCCAAAGAACACACAAAAGATTCCGTATATTAATGAGTGAGATACAGGGTGCTAAAGTTCACAATACCTAATGAGATTACAAAGATGAGGATCTGACCCAATGGCAGAATTCTTTTGGTAAAAGCCCCCCATGCCAATATGACCATCCATTCTAGGGGTAGCAGCAACAGCAAGATTTTCAAGACAGCTATTGTGGCAGTCACACAAGAGGCACCATGTTCATTTATGGGCAACTAGATATCAAAAAACATCTACTGGTGAAAATCCATGTTGATACTGTGATTTGAATATGTCAATATTACTTTCCATTTAAGAGTTGTGACAACAAGATTTTCATACTGAGTGTCAAATGAGCACCATTTCTATTTAGGACCATCAAGACATTATATTAAGTTTTCTGGTGAAAACTCCATGTTGATATTGTTTCCATTTTGAAGTAGTAACAACAACAAGATTTTAACATAGCTGACATGGTGGCCATATTGGATATTAGATGTGCACCATTTCCAGTTGGGACCAACTAGACATCATAAGAAGTCTTCTGGTGAAAGCACAATGTTGATATGAATCAACCATCTAGGAGAGGTAGCGATGATAAAGATTTTTCATATGACCACTGTTGTGGTGGCCATATTGGAGGTCAGACTGGTACCATTTTCATTTACCACCAACTACATAAGAAGTCTTTCAGTGAAAACTCTATACTGAGAAGATCATTCATTGAAAACAAAGAGCAATAACAAGATTTTCAAAATGGCCATATTGGCTATATTGCATGTCTGAGCAGTACCATTTTCATTTATGACCAACTAGACAACATAAGAAGTATTCTGGTGAAAACCATAGGTCAATATGACTCTTTGTTAAGTAGCTCTAACAAGATTTTCCAGACATCAGATCAGCACCAGTTTCATTTAGCACCTACTAGACACCAAAGAAGTTTTCTGATGAAAAACCAACATCAATATGACTTTCTGTTCATCAGAAGTAGCAATAACAAGATTTTCAAGATGGCTGCCATTGTGACCATATTGGACGTCAGACTGGCACCATTTTCTTTCAGGCCAACTAGATATCAGGAGAAGTTTTTTAGTGTATATCCCTGGTTGATAGGACTATCCATTCAGGAGATGTAGCGATAAAAAGATTTTCAAGACTGCATACTGGTTTTACAACTACACAGACCATAGGCTGAATGTGTGTGTAAAATTTCACAGCAATTTTTCAAGCACTTTAGAATTAGTAGTGTGTGTATGTGTGTGTGATTTGGATTTTTAATGTAGCTTTAATGATTTTTCAGTCATATTGCTATGATGTCTGCAGTGTGGCAGTTTATAGTGATGTCTAGCAGGATAAGGAGTCAAACTGGGATCATGTGCTTTTTAATTCTAATAAGGTGTCAGACTGGGATCATGTACTTTTTAATTCTAATAAGGAGTCAGACTGGGATCATGTACTTTTTAATTCTGACCCTGAAGTACAAATAGGAGGAAATAATCAGCTTTGATGGCATCTATGAGTCCTGGAATGGTAAAGTGATGCCACAGTAACAGGCATTGTATTACTGCTATTAATATGACATTTACATAACAAAAATATGATACACTGACACACTAACTCTTTACCCAGCTGAAAGAAATATAACTTACAGTTTGCTTGTAGTAAGTTCCAAATCTGAATGCAGCATTGGAGCGCTTGTTTGTGTCAACACACAGCTGAAATCTGCGACTGAACATGTCCGATGTGTCAATATATTGTCCCTTCAGATTATATCGTGCCACTCTATACTGTAGATATGATGCTGGATCGAATGTATATTGTGTACTGATCATGGTATCTATAATTATGTCAGACCCTTTCATTGCACGATTATCACTCTCTACATAATAGAGCCATGGCTTTCCGGGTGGCCTAACATGAAGAAAATTTCAAAGTTTTAGTTATCCTAAAAATGTGTTTTATGCAAAACTAATTGGCACTGAGTGCAAAAATGTTTTAGTGATTTCCTCCTACAGTCAGACTTGCATTCAAGGGTACACAAATCTACTAGCTCTTCACCGAGTCAAATATAGTCACATATATATATATATATATATATATATATATATATATATATATATATATATATATATATATATACATACATACATACATACATATACATATATACAGCATAACTGATGCAATTTATTGATTATTGCTTTACAACACACCAGCATATAACTGATGCAAAGCAATTTTGACCCAATGCATTTTCATGCAGAGGAATCTATGACATGATGGATGATTCTGCAGATTTTCAATAATAGAAAGAAAAGTTCTTTAAAATGTCAGGAGAAAAGCATCAAGTTAATCCTTAAACAACTGGTCAATAAAAACTTTCTGTAAATCAAATTTCTTTTGATGTTCTCACAATCATTAACAGGACCATTTCCAGGGTTCCACCAAGGTTATTAAGTGGATTTGTGATGTACAACTTCACCTTGCAACAGCTGGAAAACAAAGCAATGTTCATACCATCCTGTATTCCCAACTATTGGAGACTGAATTTAAGACTCAAATGTAATTGAATTGAAAAAGTCACAATGTTATTTTGTAATCTGAATAAGACCTTACTTAGATCAAAAGTCCACTGAAACAATACCAATAACACCTGGACCTTCATGGAGCTAAAATACAGCACAAGTTAGCTAGGTTCTCCAGAGAACAAACCAAAATGCTAACCAGAGTACAGTGAATGGTATGTTATAAAAAAATAATAAAATAGAAATAGTACTCTGTGTAGGCACTAGTAGGATATGGTAGACTCTGGAGGTTACTGACAAATGGAGCTTGATAACATTGAGCAACTTAACCTCAAGATATGAAGTCTTAAAACAAAACTTGTGTGCAGAAACTATTATTTTCTTATTAGACTTACTATGGCCACGGCCTCTGACCTTTAGACACCAAAATGTATTGATTACTTTTTTATCCTAAATGGAAGCTATCTGCACATTTAGTCGAGGAAATAACTCTAGATTAAAAGTCGTTCTGCAAAACCCATTTTTCCCTGAGCCACAATAACCTTGAACTTTTTTATCACAAAATCAGTACACCTCTTTCAAACTTTAAGCTAAGCCCTACTCCAACTTTGCTCAAGGTATGTCATCTAGAACTACTGCTGTTATTCCAACACTGTTTACTTCATTCAATTAGTGATCTTGACCTTTGACCTTTTAACCTCCAAATCAAAAGGATTATTTCTTACCCACCATCCAAAAGGATTATTTCTTACCCATCACCCATGTCATCCACAAATTTTGATGAAGGTACATTGTTGATAACTGGAATTTTTTGGCAGAAACTATTTTTCTTCTAATAGTCACTGTGACCTTGACCATTTTCCTATTGCCCCAAAATCAAAAGGTTTTCTTTCTTATCCCTTGTGCAAGCCATTGCCAAAATTTGGTTGAAGTTTGTGATGCATAACTAATGACATCATGCAGAAACCATTTTTCTTCCTCAAGTCAGTCACCATGATCTATGACCTTATGACCAAGAAATCAATAGGCTTCACTGCCTGATTTCTACAAGTAATCATTTGTTATTATTTCAGAAATGAAAAAAATAAAAAATAGACTTCTTCTGATACCTAGTTTGTCCTAAAAGGTTTCTTCCTTACACCAAGTGCAAGCCATTCACAAAGTTTGGTCAAAATCTATGATGCAGAATTAGTACTACTATGCAGAAATTATTTTTCTACTTTCAGTCACTACGATCCTGACCACTGAGCTTTTGACCCTGAAATCAATTCTCTACCCAATGTGCAAGTCACATACAAAGTTTGATAACTCTTGATGGTGTAGAACTGAAGTTACTGTACAAAAACTGTGTATCAGTCAGTGACCTTGACATCTGACCACAAAATCTGCCTTACTAATGTTATTGTGCAGAAGCCACTTTAATTCAGTGACCTTCACTGTTGACTTTTCACACTGAATTCAACAGGGTTCAACCTCAACACAAGTGCAAGGCTTCCACAAAGTTTAAATGGTAGACAGCACATAATATTGTGCAGAAACCATTTTTCTTCTTTCAGTTAGTGACCTAGACCTTTGACATTTTGTTACCCAAATCAAAAGGGTTCTTCCTTAGCCCAAGTGCAAGCCATATAGAAAGTTTGGTCACTGTAAATGGTGGAGAACTCAATTTATTGCAGAGAAACCATGCAACCTTCTTTCAAACAATAACCTTGACTACTGCCAGTTGGAATTCTTCCAGACCTCCAATGTAAGCAATCTGAAAAGCTTGATAACTACATATGTTGAACAATCTGAGTTACAGCAGAGAAATGTTGTTGTTGTAGGGTTTAACACCATTTTTCATCACAAGATATGATACACATGGTGGCCAGTATAAATGGTGGAGGAAGAACCCTGGAAAACCCCGGAAAGAACCACAGCAGAGAAATAAAACTGCTAATAGACACACATCATAATACATTCTGCCTTACAGCAGATATACAAATCAAACAAAACATGATTTCAGCTGTAAAATGTCCAATGGGCATATTAAACAAGAATACCAGGGCTTACACATCATGCATCCAAACATTATTCTAAAATGCATGAACTAATCGCCAAGGTCAAAAGGTTGTGCAAAGGTCACATAATTAATTGACTTAACTTAATAAGGATTCAGGTGATGTTTGAATGAAATCATGAAGGGTTTTACAAAATATAAGCAAATTACAACACTAGAAACCTACATGCAAGTTTTCTTTGACTATGACCTTCACCTTAGGATCACAGGGGCAAGAATGCACAATGCAGAACAATATGTTTTAGATTCATAATAATTTACCCACATATGAAGACAATCCATCAGGTCATTTAGAAAATACGTTTAGGAGTTAATGAAAAAACTTCAACCAATCTATAGTTCAAATTGTCTATGAGTGTGACCTTGACCCCCAGTTCATACACAAGCATGAGCATATTGCAGAATGAATTGATTTTGCTTTATAATCATTCATTCCACACAATAAGAAAATCCATTGAGGGGTTAGGAAATATAAGCAAATGAAAATACTTAAACTAAAACTTTAAGCCTTTTCCCTGCAAGTTATCATTTGTTATCACTGCCAGATTTCCACAAGTTATCATTTCTTAAAAAACCATCATGAAAACATAACGAGATGTGTTTCAAAACTTCAAACATAAATACTGTAAATACCAATTTGCATTTGAATAAATGAATCAGTTAAACTTAAAACATAAATATGTAAATACCAACTCGTGTTATAGCAATACAATCTGTGAAAACACTTTCTAAATATAATTTTGGATGATTTTAACTGCAGTGCTGGCATTATTTTCTTCACAAAATCAGTTTCAAACCATAAATGAACCTGTCAAAGGGGTAACATCACTTTGTCAAGGAAGTACCTCATCAGAAGACTATTCTTGTAGTTCAGTGGGCACATAAATTAACAAAAATTCATTGAAAGCAAAGTCTAAATATTATGTGATGTAAGATTTAGCTTAAAAATAATATAACAAATGTATGGGACAATGCTATATTGAGGAATTCCAGAAGTACTGTAAGGTCAAGGTTGTTTTCTTACATCACTCTCTTTTGTGAAAATACAAAAAACCAGTGCAGCAAATAATATCTAACCAATACACAATGTTAGTGTGAGTATATAGACAAATATTAATACCATACATCTGCAATCCTATCTACGAATTGTTGTACCAAAGTTAGAAAAGTCTGAGTGGTCATATTAAGAAAATTCCTGTTTCTAAAAACAGATACATCCACATGGCATACTTGTTGCCATTTTCGTCCCACAACTGCAAGATCCATGTAGGTGGGGTTGACCACAGCTTAGGTCCATGCATCCAGTTAGAAGACCAGCTAGAAATAGCAGAAATATTTATTTTACAAGATGGGAACTTTGAAGAAGATCAAGTGTGCCTTTCTTGACTGCCACACTGATGTCAGAATACTGATTGAGGACTTTCTTAACTGTCACTCTGATGTCAGTATACTGACTGAGGACTTTCTTGACTGCCACACTGATGTCAGAATACTGATTGAGGACTTTCTTAACTGTCACTCTGATGTCAGTATACTGACTGAGGACTTTCTTGACTGCCACTCTGATGTCAGAATACTGATTGAGGACTTTCTTAACTGCCACTCTGATGTCAGTATACTGACTGAGGACTTTCTTGACTGCCACTGATGTCAGAATACTGACTGAGGACTTTCTTGACTGCCACTCTGATGTCAGAATACTGAGGACTTTCTCAACTACCACTCTGATGTAAGAATACTGACTCAGGACTTTGTTCCTGTTGCACAGCCTGCACATCTCGGACACTCACTAGCAAAACTGGGCAAGAAGTTGTTGTTGTGGATTTAATGCCATTTCTCATTACATTATAGGCTATATATGGGAGCCAGTGAAACTGATGGAGGAAGAAGCAGGGAAAACCCTTGAAAGAACCACCATTCCACAGGAAGCTACTGGCAAGCTTTTTCATATATCCACATTGGCAGAGTCCAACACTCAAACCCACATAGAAAGAGGTGAAATGGCGGTGATCGGTAAAGGTTAGTGCTTTAGACCACACAGCCATTCAGGGTACCAGACAAGAAGTGAAGCACACACAATCAGTGTTCTAAAAATCATAACAGAAAAATTGACAGTGTATGGATGTGCTGAATGTGATGCACACATTTGCCCTATTGTGCATTTTCAGGCATACCACCAGGAGCTTGGTGTATGGATGAGATGAGCAATTTTGACAGAAATTTTTAAATTTTTTAAAAATGTATTTATTTACCTCTTCAGACTATTCATAATAAATAATTTTCAGCAAACTTACATGTTTTTATAATTATTTTCATGACTGGTTTATATTTGCCAAAATAAAACCATCAAAATTTATTCTTATATTTAATCTTATCATTTGAATAACTTCTAGTAATCCCAAAATCACCCCACAGAGGCAATGTGCAATTTTAGTTGAAAACTATATATTCTTTTTACACTGATATCATAGTTTTACTTGAAAACTTTATATTAATTCTTTTTACACTGATATCATAGTTTTAATTGAAAACTTTATATTAATTCTTTTTACAATGATATCATAGTTTAAATTGAAAACTTTATATTAAATCTTTTTACAGTGATATCATAGTTTTAATTGAAAACTTTATATTAATTCTTTTTACACTGATATCATTGTTTTATTTGAAATCTTTATATTGATTCTTTTTACACTGATATCATTGTTTTAATTGAAAACTTTATATTAATTCTTTTTACAGTGATAACATTGTTTTAACTGACGTCTTTATATTAATTCTTTTTATACTGATAAGATTGTTTTAATTGAAATCTTTATATTAATACACTCTTTTAAAAGTCCTGAGGAAATCAGGTATGTAGTGACTGGAAAGACTAATGAGAAAAGGGTTAAATTTTCTGATATGACCTTGAAAGCAAGATCCTGAGGAAATTAGGCATACAGTGACTGGAAAATCTGATGAGAAAAGGGTTAAATTTTCTGAATGTAACCTTGATGCCAAGATGTCACAGAATTAAATATCATAGTTTCAATATTAATGAAAGTTATACAAAGTCGCTGTGATATAATGATACCGAAAAACCCCAGTATAACATGCTTCACCATAACATAAATTCAGATGTAACATGATCATAGCAATGCTCCTCAAAATTTACAATCCACCTGTTGGGCCATCACTATAGGGCCACACAATCCACCTGTTGGGTCATCACTATAGGGCCACACAATCCAACTGTTGGACCATCACTATAGTGCCACACAATCCACCTGTTGGATAAAATAATTTCATCAATTTCCTGAGGTACTGTGAAGTATTGTGCCAACATAAACAAGAGTTTGATTTAATAATTAGTCAAGATGTGTTGTGTTCTTGCAGAAGACAGTATCTTACCACCGCATCTATCTTTATATGAATAAAGATGTTAAACATTTCTATTTAAGAAAGTTCATTTCAATTGTGCCAAAACTCAATCACTGCTCTTTATTTGAGTTTATGTTTTAAAGATATCAGAATTTTAAAAAGCTGGTAAGTGTTGATCTTATTATTATAATAACCCATGAACACCAAACCCATCAAGTCTTCTTTGTGTTTGTCTTCAATGTATTCTGTGTAAAATCATTGCTCCAACAATGGCCAACAGATGATTGCTCATTCAACTGGCAGACATAACCAAGCAACAAATAATGCAGAGGTTGATAAAAGATTCTCAACTGAATTTATAAATCAATTAATTTCTGTAATTACTAATCATCAGTGGATCACTCAGCTAAAGGTTGTTCAAATTATGGAGCAATGATTTACAAAAACATTGACCCTCAACCTCCCAGAAAAACCTAAAGCTGACAACATGCACATGTGGTTTGGTGGTGCTGTCAAACAATTATCACACAATCGATTGACCAGTGAATAATGATGCCCATTCCCTAAATAAATGATCGCATTATTCATTAACAATTATTCTTGCTGAGGTCACTCAAACAAATAGATGTCAAAGTGTTAATTAGTGGGTATTTATAATGGATAACTGTGCATAATTAGCTCAAGATTTAGTTGTTCACAAGTCAGCCAACTGAGAAAATGTGGCAGTAGCAGAAAGCAACTGAAAATCAATCATTTTTTTCCAAAAAACTATAAAATATTCTGAATCATAGCAGAGGAAATTCTGGCACTATGAAATTTATACAGACACTGTTTAATGACCCTGGGTCCTACACATGCATATATAGTGAACTGTAAATATCATTCATCTTTATCTCTGTAATTTTCAATATTGTTGCATTGAATTCAGACATATGGTCTCTCATTTCTCCCTGTTCTGCTTTACATGAGCAGTGACATCTCTGTATACTGGGAACCTAGAAAGGTCTCTGCATCAAAATTTCTTATGACTTACTCTCCATGAATAATCTTTTGAAAAGTTATTTGTAAACTCACCATATTTTTGATGATGCAGGTAACACATCGAAGTAGCAGTCACATACAGTGCCAAAAGTGCTGCCCTGTTCTGGTTTATAGTCATACAGTGTCAGTACACAAAGGTTTCCTAGAACTTGGCAAGCTGTGCTGTTGTCGTACTGCAGAAAACATTACACAACTGTTACAACACAGATTTACATTAAAGAGCTTATACAATATACATATTACACAGCTGTTACAACACAGATTTACATTAAAGAGCTTATACAATATACATATTACACAGCTGTTACAACACAGATTTACATTAAAGAGCTTATACAATATATATATATATATATATATATATATATATATATATATATATATATATATATATATATATATATATATATATATATATATTACACAGCTG
>JAECUM010020115.1:0-20279 GCA_016617855.1 Megalonaias nervosa
ATAAAAATGAGGGAGATATATCAAATCATACAGATTACAGGCCTGTTACTCTGCTGAGTTGTCATTGTAAGCCTGTTCTTCATGAATATAGAATTTCGCCTTTTCTAGAAGAAAACAATTTACTTTCTGAAACAAAGGTATAATTGAGAGTATTTTTTTGTCTTATATTCATTAATAGAACTTTTAAATCGAAGACGCAAAACATTATTTTACTTTTGTGTGGATTTTTCTCAGGCTTTCGGATGGGATGTACAGTTGGATTATAGAGAAAATTCATTAACACTACTGCAAATGGGAGAATAATTAATAACTGTTTGTTTTACTCTATGCAGATGAAACCGTTGGATTTTCAGAGAATCCACGGCATATGCAAAATAATCTTGACTTATTCTTTAATTACTACAAAGACTGTACTTAGCATTAACGCATACAAAACGAAAGCTATGATGTTTGGGAAATGTTAAATAAACAAGTTGACGTTAAAAGATTCGGATCTTGAAATTGTCAAAAAGTATTACTATTTAGGACTGATTCTAACAAAGAATTAAAGATTTTTATTGGGTAGTAAGCATCTTATTAGTCCAGCCATGTTCACATGTTCGCGAGTATTATCTTGTGTGCTGGCCAAAATTCCCTAGCACAACAAATATAGAACCCTCTGTTGTACAGACAGCAACGTTGTTGAGGCCAAACATACAGAAGTTAATGAAATAATAGCTGTGTTGAAATAATTACATTTTCTGAACCGGATGAAATAAAAATATTTAACAAATCTATTCACAGTATTTGCAATTAGACAATGATTTTACATAAATATACCTGCCTGCCGACTGTGACTTAATTAAGACAAGTCGCCTGAGATTGTGTGATACAAATATTTAGCGGTATGCGAAAAGCAAGAAAACTTGAGCTACTGACTCAAAACTGAACCACAGCCAAATACTCCAGGTAAACCACGACCGGTTGTAACGACAACAGTAATAGTACAAAAACATAAACAATCATTGCGTTTGCGTAATATACAAATACCAAGAAACGCAAGAAAAGCTGACATTCTTGCGCTATTAGGGCTCATTTTCGAACTGTGGCACACTTTGAAAAAGCTTCAGTTAAATATCAAAGTTCCTCCACGAGCCAAGCGGGAAGAAATTGTACGAACGTAGACATAGTGCTGCTCTAGACGGGTAATTGCTTAAAAGGCGTGACTCAGATGAGATTAAGATTTGAGGAATCAGAAAAAAATATTAAATATGAATATAGAATTTCGCCTAGAAGAAATCGATTTACTTTCTATAGTGTACCTCTTGTAATCTCCAATTACAAATTTCCGAAATACAATATGTTTAAACAATATTTGGTAACGTTAAATATGGCATCCACGTGCAGATCAACAAAAATGAACATTAATATGCTCACATGGTATGTATATTTATTTTGTATCTGATACTTAGGTGTATATTCAAAGCAATTACTTAAAGTCAATTATACCTCGGGTGATATAAACATAGCATCCTAGCATGATAACGTATAAACCGGAATATGTGTTTAAAGACTGTACTTGTTATAGATCACTTAGAAACGGGATGTACATGTTTTAACATCGTTGTCTTCTGTCCGGCTTTTCTATTCAACATGTCTCTTAATAAGAAATTATTACTGAAGAAACGGAAGATAAATTGGAAAATTGATTTGAGTTGGTTCATGTTGTTATACGTGAATAAGTTATATTTTGTACTTGACACTTGTTCATGTTTGTGGTTAGATATTGTGGCCTACCTGACATTTGTCATATTTTAAATGATATTACCTCGATATGAGTTCAAGGTCTAATTGTATTTACGAACTTTAGAGTGCTCTAGAGGCTTTCCTTGTTTACAAGATAGAGAAGTGACAGTCTTTATATATAGAATGAGGTAAACAAATTATTCATTCCCGTGTTAATATCAGTCTTTCAGAATCTTTGTTCAGGTTTTCATTTTTGTTCAGATATAATCTGAGATGAATCAATTATTTGAGTTACTGATTAGAACTCCAAGGTATTCATTGATATTTTGGATTGAAATACTACCTTTATATTATTGTGAATTCCTTCAACGACATTCTGGACTGTATCATCGTGATACATCACGACTCTTGGTACATCGGCACATTTAAGGCTATTAGTACATCAGCACTTTCAATACTGGATTTTATTCGGAATATACTAAACTTTTGGACTTTTGATATAACATTTGTGATTATCTAAGATTTAGTTCACAATTCTGCAAGTTCCTCTTAAATTCAATTGTAACTTAGAGAATAAACATTTTGATGTCAGTAGACTTGTTGGCTTCCTTTCTTTATTCTATGTGAGAATGTTCTATTTAACTTATAGCTCATTCTGCTAAGCCTATCCATATTAAAATATTAATCGATACAGGAGCATCTCAGAGTCGTTAATTATCAGGTTCTTAATGAAAGTGTTCTTACTCATGGAGTAGGGTGCGCTTTGTTAATTGTGTCAATATGGCATAAAACGTAATCACTGGACCCATAACTGTAGGAGCAGTGAATTGTTTATTTATTAACGGTATTAATTTATTACCAGCTAATGACCTATCTGGAGATAAGTTTATGGTTAATCCATTAGAACCTGAGCAGCCTTGTTGATTCTGTTGATACTGAAATCCTGATTTATATCCTGCTTGTACAGTTATCAGGTAGATTAGAAACGATCTCTCTCAAATGATGTTATTCAGGAAATAATTCCTTTAGTTGACACATTTAATCATTAGTAGTTTGATGAGGCCACACATTTGCTCCTAGTATTGCTAGATCAAAATATACTGTTTACAGTGATCCTTTTTTTACTACTCATTCTCGCTATTCTAAGAAATGTGAAAAAAACGCCCCAAACAATCATTCTTTGTCGAACACTAAACAAATCATAAAATTCCCTGTTTCTTTTTTAGGACTATTAGCAAATTCGTAACCACACTAGTAACTGTTTGTTATTTTGTGAAAAAAATGTCCTTATGATAAAAGTATCAAATACTTGTTCCGAAGTCGTATCGACAGAAAAGTCTACCCCATGAAATACACGAACCTTCCCTTACCGGTCATTTAGGAGTTATTTAGGACTTATCACACGCTCTTGAATCATGTTTATTGGCCAAAAATTAGAAGTGACATTGCTAAAATACTGTAGAAATTATCACTCTTGTCAAATGGTAGTAAAACCCAATGAAAAGATACAAAAGGCTTATCTGCAATCAGTCCTTGCATCTGACAAACCATTTAGCAGCAAAGCTGTAGACGGTGTCGGTCCTACACCTAAGACCAGGTTAAGCAATCAATACGTGTTGACCATAAGATTTCTAGTGGTAATTCCTCTGAGAAATACTAAAACAAAAACCATAATAAATCTATCAAGTCTGATCAATGGTCATTCTTGATATCTGGAGATTTCCAACAAGTCATGCATGAATTAGGTATTGAACGGTTTAAATCTTCTGCCTTTCATCAGACTTATAGAATATGGTTCGATCACGTTAGTTTGGTGCAGGAAAAGATTAGGATTCGGGTATTTGTTTCCCGTTGTTTACTGTCAGAGAATCAATTCAAGAATCTTTGGTCACATGAACTTTTTTGGACATACTGTCCATGGACAATTGAGGTCATTAAAATGAAAACTTTTTTTTTTTAAATGATGATTCAAAGATTACAAATATAAGTTGTCAAAGGCTTGTGAATTAGCAATAACCCATCCTTACTCAGTCAAAACTAAAATAAAGTTATCACAGAAATACGAAAGAAATTAAGTTTCCAGTCTGGTGATATAGTTCTGGATCTCTTGTCTATGTATCATAACCCTCTTTAGACTAAAGTGTTTTTTTTTTATTATCCTTGACCAATAGAAAACAAGGTAATTAAGTTATATTATATCATTAACTCTCCTGGGAGGGGGAAAATGAAACAACGTCGTCAAAGTTAAAGACGTATTTTGGTAGATATAGTCAAGTTAATCAGTCAATCTAGTTGCATCTGTCCCAAGCAGTGATGATGCAAACTATGGAATCAATATGACAGTAGTTAGTTTGGTTTAATCAATCTTCTAAATACAACTGGAGGTAAAATATATAACAATTTAATAAATATTAATAACAAATAAAACTAATCAAGCAATTTCTGGATATAAATCTTCCAATTACACTCCACTCATAAATGAATACTTTAATTTGGCCTGTTAAGAAATACCTTCATATTTGTATTACATGAGAGTTAATGTCCTAATGTGAGAGAGTCTCCTTCGAGTGAGTAGTCCCCTGTATTCATCTGTATCTGTTCTCCTTTTTTTCTTCTCCTTCCCTACTGTCTTCCTGTGCCGCCTATTATTCTTCTTCTGCACCCTTCCTTTGCTACTCCTTGTACTCCACTACTCCTTGTACTCCACTACTCCTTGTATTATTCTCATACTTCCTCCTTCCTCCATAAGAGTCTAGTGGCGTCTCTACGTGAACGCCTTACTACGTGAACGCCTTACTACGTGAACGCCTTAACTCAGCGTATGTCCCAAATAGTCTAACGTGCGGAATCCGATGTGGCACTAAGATGGACAAGCCGTCAATCCAGTTTGACGTAATCGTCCTTAAACATCTTCAAACAGAGATAGGTGCTCAAGGGCTCTAAGAACTATCGCATCATTCTCGTAAAGACTCTCGGTATTTTCTGTACTCCGAAAGGCATGACCAACCATTGATAGGTTCCGTCTGTCGTTGAGAAAGCAAGTTTTGACCTGTCCATTTTCCTCATAAAGATCTGTCAATTACCCTTGGATAAATCCATCTTGGAGAAATATTTCGCCTTAGACATGGAGGCGAAAATATGCAACCGGTCCGGTAGCATTTCAACCTGAAATTCAGTTATCTGATTTAACTTCCGATAGTCCACGCAGAAACGATGGGTGCCATCTGTACGGAGAGTCTGCAGGTTCGATTACTCCCAGAGTAACCATTTCCTCAACTTCCTTCCTTACCATTTCTTGCTTAGCGCGAGGTAAAGGGTAAAGTTTGCGTTGAACAGGTTTGTCGTCAACCAGCTTCAAGCTGAATTCAACAAGGGACGTTCTTCCTGGCAGTTCCGTTAAAACTTCGGCATATCCTGCCAGCACCTTCGCTACGTTTGTGATCCCTCCGAGACGCTGGAATTTCGGAGGTGTGGGTGAAGTAATAAACTTAGGGTATGTGATATTTATGTTTGTATCCCTTTCATAGATTTCATAGGTTTTATTATTTGCTAATCATGAGGAGTTTGTGTTCGAAGGATATTTCTCAAACCGAGTAATCAGTCAATGTCTAAGAGCAGACATCGTAATGTACAGTATTCGCGTGACTTCATGGTAGGATGGATTGTTTCGAAACATTGGACTCTCTCTAATACCGTAGCATAAGGAACTCTCGTGATATTCTGATGTATTTAAGGTTTATTGATTTGAGATAGGAATATTTCTTTGTATTAGGTATTTGTGCTGTGTGTGCAACGACCGTTGTCTTGAGATCGGTTAAAAACATATGCATAAATGCTTACATTAAGGGTTATGTTCCATCGTTTTTGGGGATGTGCGCTAAGTCAAGATGGCAAATGGATTGTTTCGTGCATGTAAAGTGATGGGTGCAATAAGTCGCAGACCTGGGTTCAATTCTCAGCAAGAGACGAATTGTTGCTTTATTTTTCTTTTATCTTGAAAGTCTACATTTTCATATTTATTTTTCAAGGTAACAAAAGCATTCGCAATTTTACTCCGTTTATGTTTAGAACGATGCTACATAGTCAAGATTGTGCTGACGTACCGTTTAGTCCTATATATGCATGCATACCATCCTTTTATTTAGATTATAAGCACCTAACATAGTTTATTAGAACGTTGGTGCACAATAAAAGGTAGCAGATTGGTGTAGTTCTCTGAGAGCGAGTTCTATATCCCTATATCTGCTTAGACTGATTTATAACTCTTGAACCTGTTTAATTGGACTTATTTCTTTCTCTCTCCCTCGTGACTGCTCCGGTGGCCTAAGTGGTTAGAGCGTATGCCTCGGATGAGGCAGGTCGCCAGTTCGAATCCTGGTCGAGTCATACCAAAGACTTATAAAAATGGTACTAGCAGTTGCCTCGCATGGCACTCAGTATTAAGTGGTTAGTGTTAGGACTGGTCGGTCTGGTGTAAGGATAATGTGAATGGGTGGGACATGATGCCCCAGTGCTAGACATCACTATAAACTGCCATATTGCACACATCGCAGTGATATGACTGGAAAATTGTTAATGCTACGTTAAAAATCCAAATCACACACACACACACACACACACAACCCTATAATTTTCAAGAAACAAAATACATTTGTGTAAATACATGATATCGTAAAGGAAAAAAAAAGATAAATCATCAGCATACACCATCTGATCAGTTCACAAGTGTAGGCATGATCAAGCGACAGTCTAGTTTAATGTTCATGAGACTTTAACTTCAAACATCTTGAACAACGCAATGGTAATTAAACAAGATAAACAGAAAATAAAAATAATTACCTTTCCGTCTTCAGAAATAAAATAGAGGCTAAGATAACAGAAGTACCTGACCATGTTTTCATTGGTAACGTAACAGGATATTTTTTCTGCATACTAGCATTAGAAAAAAATGTAGTGATTTACATAATGATTTATATTCTAATCATTTGAGAGATCGTCCATTATGTAGTTGCGGTCATGACTTAGAACATGCATACAGTTACATATTTACTTGCAAATGCTATATTGAACAGCTTTGGAAATTGATTTAATATTAAATTCATCTTTATATACCAGCGACTACAATACATTTGTTATACGAATCATCTGATTTAAGGGAGAACGTTAATATTCGCTTTTTAAAAACATGTTTCAAACATATACTAAAGGGACGAAACGCTTTAAATTATTAAGGACTATTTAAACAATTAAAATGTTATTTCTCTACCCAATTATTTACTACCATGTGGATAAATAAACACATGATGTCCTTAATGTTGCGCCAGTATGTTCATTTTGGTGTAATACTCATGTCCAATCTCTGCCACGGACATTAATCTCTCTCTCTCTCTCTCTCTCTCTCTCTCTCTCTCTCTCTCTCTCTCATTTTCCCTGAACCACGTATGTTTGCATATGATTCTACGAAATATTTAGTGCCGCGATCCATGTAAATTTCTTATTGATTGTTGGGGAAGAACTTATTCAAAGTTGCGAGAACTAGTAGCCCGACCCGATTGTAAACATTTAGGGCAGGAAGATATCAACACGCGGTAGACGGCCTTAAGACGGCAGAATTACATGTATATTAAAGCCAATTGAATGCATATGATCTGTAACCCGGGCAATATTTTCCCCATTCATAATGTCACGTTTCGCTTGTGCACGAAGTTTAAAGATTCCAACATAAGTATGTACGTAGACGAAGTTCACAAAGGATACATATTAATTTACTAATCTTTCAATAACATGAGAATAAAATGTCGAACTTCATCCGCGCGATGCAAAATCCCAGGCAAATTAGAATTTATTTTCTACAAACCCGATGGGCAAATTCACTTAGAATCAAGGAGGGGCCCGACCTGAAATTAGATGGGAGCAGATGTTTTGAAGCAGCAGAGGGGGTGAACAGACATTTTTAGAACAGTCCATTCGGGAAAATAAAACTTCCTACGAAAATGAACACACAAGCGTCAAATAACGCTAAACCGAGACCTCTAACAGGGTTATTTTTTCTCTTGACGTGAAAAATTTATTTACCGACCCGGGACATTAACCGTTTGGTCGCCACCCTCTCTGCTGCTGTAGCGTAGCGGTCAGGAGGCGTAATTAAATCATTATTATATCAATAATAATGAGCTATCCTACGCTAACCATGGAATCTCGTACATCAAAACTAGCCCGACATCGACTAGAGGCAATTAAAAAATATCTCCCCGTCCGTGATCCTTGTCAAGCAACAACTACAAGCGCGTCAGGAGTTTCAGGTGGAATTACAGAAGTTGCAGAACAGTTATTTAAACCAATTGTTGTACCAACCGAGAAAATTGTTACAGCAGCTGAGGCAGCACAGAAAGCTCTTGAGACTTTGCCTGTTGATAATGTTGACCGTCTTCAAGCAACTGAACCACCACCCTTGCAACCCCCTCAACCACAACTTGAAGATGAGCCACAACCTCTACCAAAAGTCAGAACTAACATTGTATTAAATAAATTTACGGCGGAAGGTATTGCCGCTATCAAGACCTCAGGCCAATAAATTAATATTGCCGCGTTTGGATATAGTGATAGAGATCGGTATATAAAACCCGAAAATATTAAAACTCCGAAATCTGCCGATTGGGTTAAGGCTGTATATCGCATCACTACTGATACTCCGCAGATCAGATCTGAAGAAGATGTTAATAAATTTGACGTTTTTAACCAGGCAGTAGATGAGTATATTGAACAAGTAAAACAAGAAAGGAAACGAAGAGAGAAGAAATAAAGTTGCAACTTAAAAAAAAAAAAAAAAAAAAAAGGAAAGGAAACGAAAAGAAGAAAAAATGAAGTTGCACCTTAAAAAAGATAAATAAGAAAAGAAATCAGCCTTAACAACAAGTAAGAAAAAAAGCAGACAAAAGAACTGGAAGTGGTCTGTCCAACGCTAGCGATTGGGTCACTCGAGGTAGTGTCTTTGATAAACTTTGTCCCAATAACGTCCTTGCCGATGTTGATAGACTAGAAATTCTGATTGGCCGAAGCCAAGCCGGTAACAATTCCCCAGAAATCATTAATGAAGCAGCTGCTATTTGTCAGTGATTATTCACAGGCGGTATCATGGACATTAATGTTTATCGTCACTTATTGATGAAATCGTTGATGATTACCACAGTGATTGATACAGTTAGATCAGCGGGAAGAAAATGATATCACCATACATAATGCTCAACGTAGACCTGTAATGGTCAGGGTGATAAATTCGAGATTAACAACATATAAACCGATCTACGGAAATGGACTCCATGTTGTTCAGGGTCTATTCAGAAGGACAGTCCCAAAGTAATACCGATTGCAAAGCAACTGAGAATGAAAGCTATTGGCGGTGTTCGTGATAAAGGTATCATTAATCTCAATGGAAGTTCTGGTCCAGGTACTCATTGGGTTGCATATGCGGTTGACTCACGTGGAGTTGTTTATTTCGATTCGTATGGGTTGGCGCCACCGAAAGAGTTTTAAAATTTATCAGCCGTAGAATGCATAACACTCCGATCTGGTATTCAACATCTCCAACACAGACAATAACTGATCCGCCAATGTGCGGCCGTTAAGTACTCGCTGTGCTTGACGCTGTGTCGACATCGTTAAGGGCACTGCCTCTTAAAGTCGTGCACGAGTATAGCACCAGACAACATTGTCGTTCAACGTTTTAAACAGGTCTTAATGTAATATACAATGGTAGATATTTACGGAAGATCTGCTAAAGGCAAGCCCCAAGGTGACTTATCCAAATATGCAACCCTTGACGAGGTTAAGGATGAGCTCGCTAATCTTTTGCGTCTCGCAGATGTGGATCAAAATGAAGTTGTTGTTTTTCAGGATCAGTAAGGAAGGTAAAAGACGAGCAATATCCGGTTGACAGATATTATTCTGAGGGTTCCAGGCGCGACCGAAGGCAACTTAGCGGTGTTTGATAAAAGCGGTAAAATTAAAAACTCGGAGGAATCAATTCTAACACTCATGGGAGAGATTACTTGACGCATCAGGAGAAGAGGAGACGTTATGTATGGCGATCTCAACATGAGCAGAAATACAATTATCAATGTGAAAAAACCAAATTCAGACGATGATGTGGCAACAGCAAGATATGTGGACACCAACGACGCCACGATCAGAACTGAGATCAGTAGATGCGTTGCTAAAACTGGCGATGCAATGACTGGTTCTCTCAATATGGCTAATAATAAAATTACCTGTCTTAGAGAACCAGAATCAAGCGATTACGCTGCATGGAAGAAATACGTCGAGAATGGCAACATCCCGCTGATGACATCGTTAATGACAATCTACGATGGAATGATGCAATGACCACGTTTAGATCTGAACATGTTTATCATGTAACCCTGTTTACCAATTTTTGTAGAATTATAAATAGAACCATTAATGAATTTTTTGGGAGTCCGGTAGTCATCGACATTAAGCTCTCTGACATCAAAAAGATTACCTATGGTGTAGTACATACAGTAGTGTCTGGATCAGCATTATGGACACCACTGAATAAATCCATCAAACATACCGCTGAGGTTGCCGGTGTGTACAGGTTCTCAGTACTCGTCGTTACAACATTTACAATGTCTACCACAATTTCACTGCGTTATCCAGTTAGTGGATCTTCTGGATCTGTGTTAGTAATATTGGAGCAAAACGACGAGGGAACATTCGTGGTGGAACCCGAAGAAAAAGGCCTCGGCGTGTTGTACTATTGGTGTATTAAATCCGTCGCCAATATCCCACTTACTTAAAATATTAGCAATCTATATAATGAACCAATTACCGGTAACCGTAACTGACGTTCAACGTTTCAGATACGAGCAAGCATGTTTGTGGCATACCCAACTATATCATTGATGCGCGTACAGTAAAACAAAAAACATACCGCAGACGTATCGTTGTTACTGACATAATTGTATACTCTGCATCCGCCGTAGTCGCTGTAACAGTAACTATAATCGGAGCATTATCAGCTACATACATAATAGCACCAGTAATGGTAATTGGTGTTGCAGTTATAACCGGTGTTGCTTGTATTCTTAATATCATCGCAAGGAAGCTACCGTCGTGCGCGGTTGATAAATTACACGAATATACAACGTTGCTATCAGTGGCAACACAAGCACACGCCATATTATCATCGCTGATATCATCAGGGCTCAATGATAGAATAATATCTGATCAGGAATTCGCAGAAATGATTAAGGTTTACTATCAAGCAGCTGGAAACCAACCCCTTGACTGTCAAGGATAAAAATCCCCCACCGACAAAGACAGGTATTTAGATCCCTGATTTAAATAATAATGTCGCAAGATCAATCCCTGATATCATCAGGGCGATTACTAGAACAAATCGTCGCTAATAGAACACCACCAACAACCACGATGATATCAGCAACGTCAATCAAGCCTGAGTTTGACGTTAGCTTTCCAACGGCAATTCCAGCCAAGGAACTAGCTCTAGCACAATTGCGAGTATATTACAGCTGGCCAAGTATTAGAGCAAAGTCATTCAGTGGGTTGCAAGCAAATAATTCATTGGAATTTGCGTATAAAATAAGTCTGATGGAACACCAGGCTAGAATGTTGTGGGCATACCTACGAGCAGTGATCAAATCAAACAGATCAACAATGAGTTCCAGCACAGAATCATATCTATCACTGGAAGAGAATCCAAGATCGCTATCACGGTTCACGAGCCAACGTTATCTGCCGTGTTAGAAATATCAACCCCTGCACCTCATGACCAGGATTATACCGTAGATATGTATCAGTCGTCGATCCGAACTGTGTTAGGATGGCCAGAAGTGCCACCACCAGCACCACCAGTACCACCGCGCCCTTAACGATCTGATTATGTCTCAGACAAGCAAGCGTATTGGGGAAGTACTCCGATTATTGTGAGAGTTCTCAGTTGTGGAGAGCAATAGAAGCTAACCCCTTCAGCATTAGTGGTAAATTCACTTTTATTGGGGTTGAAATCACTCCGGACGGCGAACCGTTTTTACTTGGAATGAGATGGGAATATCCCATCGGCCATACGCCGTTTACCGAAGATGATATCAAAGTGTTATTCGATGAAATTAATCGTGAGCACAAACGAATGAGCGACAAACTACGCCAGTCATTCACCCACTATATAAACGAGTATCTCCCAGTTAGCGATTATCTGAGGGAGGAAATCATCAAGCGAAATAGAGCACCTGAACCACGTTGTATCGGACCTCGAGACAGTTCATCAAAGTATTATACAGGCGATGTTAAACAGCGACGGATTTACTGTGCATGATGGCACTAGATACTCATATAAACAATTAACGCCGACGAGCTGAAGAAACGCGTCAGTGACATCATCGATGAGTACTACTCAAAATCATTGAAGTATGGAAAGCGATATCCCCTCCTCCGAGTATTCTCAAACATAACTATGATCCAGACGGCGTCGGTTGTCATGTATCACAAGGTATTGTCAATATTGCATCAACGATCGCAGTCAATCTGGCGTGTGATGCGATCGATGGCAGCTATCAAGTAGATCTTGAAAATCCAGGCAAGCACAGCAAGGATATATCCTATACTCATTTACTTCTGAAGTTCCATCTGGATATTTAATTGTGTCAGTACCTGTTAATCCGGTTTATCTGCTTTGTTATAATCCGCTGTTATCACGGATACATTTCAGACTTACTGACCAGCACGGACTCCTTCTTGATTTAAGAGATGAATTTTTGACGATAGGTTTGTAAGTGAGATCGTGAGACTAGTGAGTTTTGCACACTAAAAAAAATACTATAGACGCCGCCGACAGTAGTCCCTAATATAATAATGGGGGATTATTATTCGGTGTTACAACTTCAACTTTTACAATTCAATTGTTTACAATCATACATTACTTTTTTCATCTGTCTTACACGCGCACAGTCTTTTTTTGTTTCATATTTTTGAGACAGCTCTGATCGAATTTTTCTACCTCCACAGTCTACACACAAATGCGTTTTCCCCCTGACTCCCTTGTTACACTTCAAACATGGTTTTGGTGCTAAACTCCCTCGTCGCACACTCAACCGGTGGTTTGCACAGAAATCGGTTACACAAGCCCTGCTACAAGGAGTTGTAGATCCAATCATCAACCACTTGCAACTATTCTTTGCTTGAATCATTGCATATTATAAACTGAAATTTAATTTAAATATATATTTGCCTTAATTATATGATCGGGGAATTTACAAGATTATCTGCGATCAAACCCTCTCAAGCTAGATTCAATCTTGACAGAATAACCCCTGACTTGCCGAGGCGAGCTATGGTTGATGTTCGACGAATCAGACTCTAATCAATCGTATCCGTGAAGCCAAGTGAGAGTTTCGCAACGATGGCGCGACATATGTGTGGTCAACATTCAGAATTAGGCAAGACAATAACCCCCAGATTGATGCTACAACGAATGACCAGCGAGCAAGGACAATCATTAATTATCTAGACCATCAAAGATATCCTTTGAGAACAAAATTTATCGTTGCTCTACCTCTGGCTGTGCCAGGAGTGGCAGACGCCGCCCACGTAACCGGATTATCCGTGACAAACGTGACCCTGTTCGAGAATCACACGGCGCTGAGATGTTGTCACGTTAAGTAAAAATTCCAAACCAGGAATGCTGATGGGTATCAACAAACCATATTATGAGCGAGTATACCGTGTGACGGCAGTTGTTTATGCGATATATCCGCTGAATGATAAGGCTAGCGTTGATGATCTTCGACCGATGAGAGTTTCGGTCACTAACGATCGTCTGAATTGTGTTGCCGACAGAGTCACAGAATATTTTACAAACGCGTTTCGAGGGAATGATCTAATAGATCTGAGACGCAAAAACAAAAAATATAAATGAGTGGGCTGAGCACATTGGAGAAAATGGAGCTACAATCAAAGACGTTGCTGAGTTGGAAAAGAAATTAAAATTTCCAATAAGGGTGAAGACACTAACCGGCGATATTTTGTACGAATCAAAATATAAATCAAGGGGAGTTTCGATAGAGATCGTTGATCATAACGCGCAGGCGTGGATGTCGGACGTAACATTATTCGCACGAACTCGAATTGTTAAAATTTATGACGGTGATATGTTCACTTTTATCAGAAATATCATCAAGCGCGACCCTGTGTCCGTGTAGCTGTTTCAAAGTTCCGAGTATAGCTATTATGATCCGAATGTGCGGCCTAATGGCGATCTTTATCGCACTGAATCTCTATTCAGAGATGACAGAGATTGCGTTGAAATACACAAACGATACTGATGTTATTAAGCGATTGCTCAGTAATTGCTTCACTGTTCCGTCACTTTCTGCTCACTGTGCTCAGGATGAAAATTCATGGAGGCCAACGCGGTTGAAATTTCTTGAAGATATGCAACGCAATTTTGTCGAATACGGATACGGCGGATTTTGGAATACTAAATACGATTGTGGAGATGTTATCTCAGCTGATATGGTTGCATGTTACCCCCGAAGCTTCCTCGGAATGGACGCGTGTGCTTAGTATTTTACCAGATTTGGACATCCAACACACGAGATGATTCGGGTTGCGATAAATGGATCGTTCCCAGATTTCGACTTAACTGGACTCGCATGTATTGAGTCATTTGAGTTTGCATCCTCACCGATAGAATCGGCGTGCCTCCATCCGGTTGTCGCTATTTGGTTTCAATAAATCCGGGGATGCTAATGGTGCAAAACGTGGTTGGGCTCCAACAGTGTTATTGCGATACATTTTTGATGCAAAGATTTTGATATCGTTAACTATGAGTGAAGCAATAATATCTTATCGCGCACAAAAACAAGTCTGGCTACCAAGACCTCTTGGAAGCGGGAGCGTGGCCCTTGATAGAGTCAAGGACAGCGTCAATGAAGTTGCACTTGCAAAAGAGCTGGGCAGAAAAATAATGGGGAAATTTACACAAGGAGCATCATATGATCATAAACTGCATTGCACAAGATTAATCACCGACGATGCTGAGCTCGATTTCATAATTGCAGATACAACAGAGAAAAATATATTTCTAGATCGAAACAATGTTAACCTATCAGATGGAACCAAACTAGGCACAATTGTGAGCTACATTGATGGTGACTAACCACAGTTTACTCATTTAAGATCTTCCATGTTAGCGTATGTTTCGATAAACTTATTACCGATGATAAACAGATTTCCTAAGGAAGCTGTTAGAGTCGCCACAGATTCATTTTATATCAGTAAAAAAATGCAGGATTGCTAAATGAATTACAGATAGGCGTTGATGCACCATGGGGTGAGTGGAAAGTGAAAAAAGAAAAGATATTCAATTATTCTGAATCTGCTGATTATAAACCCCCAGATGGATCTGGGGATATATATTACAAAAATAGTCAAATGTCACAACCATCATCAGCACCATCGGTATATGATCCTATATGACATAAAACCGTATATCTCAACGGACCTGGCGGTTCTGGTAAAACAAAACGTGCGATTGAATTATTTCGGAATCTTGAAATAATTGTACTAACTCCGACACACCGACTCGCCAGAGAGATAAAAGTAAGAGGGGTTAAGTCTCATACCTATCACAGTTTCTTTCGACGGAAGGGAAATGCGTGGACACCTGAACGAATGGGTGACAAATATATTCCTAAGATCATTATCTGGGATGAGATATGCACGGTATCCGTGAACGTATTACAAATGTTTCTTGATTGGTTATTTACACGGAATACTGCTGTTATCATGTGCGGCGATCATGGTCAACCACCACTTTTTGTCCGCTCATCTACGCATGACTGCTGAAAGAATTTGTAGATTATTTTGAGAAGATATTTGATGATCACCGGGCACTTGATTCGACGCTGATGGAGTTCAAGAAATTAATCAGACTGCAGCAAAATAAGATTCAGTGTGAGATAATACGTAAGGTAATTCCAGAAACAACAAACGACGATTTTTGGAATTTGTGAAGGCCTGCTGATTTGATAGTTGCAAGTCCGAAGATAGTTCGTGATTCACTTCAGCAGCAATTATTTCTGTTACATAAAGAAAAGTTTTCAGTTCTAACTTTGCCATTGTGTTATCGTCAGCAGATACACGTAAATAAAGTATTGATGTTGAGATTCCCGGGGCCAATGAGAAATAAAAACTTGTATTAAATGATTTTGTTTGGTTCCGATTGATGTTGTTGAAGAAGCCATAACACAGCCATCGTGCTGGACGTTAGGATATGCAATAACAATTCATTCATCGGAGGGACTGACAATCAGTGATACCAGTATTTGGATTGTCGATGATCGTATCGAATGGTCTAACCTAGTTTATCTGGCAGTATCTCGAGTCATGAAAATGTCCCAGCTACGAACAAGTGTGCTGGATAACTGCATCATTGTGGATTAATTAAACACAGGGCAATGTCAATAAAAATTGGCTGGTTATCAGCGGTGTGACAAAAAATAAAAATTAAAAAAAAAAAAAAAATAAGCACGACTTCGATCTTGATGTTAAGTTTATCATGACACTGAAACAATGACAAAATAATCAATGTGCTTGCTGTAACACAGAAATGTTGTGGCAGTATTCTCCTAATGACCCACGATAATTTACCGAGGATGGAATTAATAGTAGTCTCGGCCACACACGCGAAAATGTGATTCTGACCTGTCTTGAGTGTAATCGACGTCTAGGATCTGGTGTCCTGCTAGCGAATCACCATTCACAGAAGTAAGCCTTTACAAGAGTGAAGGCGGTGGTAGTTTTGTATCTTCAAGAATTAATTGTAATTGTTCACGTATAAATCCACGTTGAGGAGCAGTTGAATCTAGTTTGTACATTGCAGGTCTACACGTGGATCTTACCACGCTGGACATTTTATGTGTGGTTACACTCCAGACTTGGTCAGTCGCTCTTTTTTTACCTCTTCCCTCAAACTCCCCCAGCTCATATAAAAATCTGACAGTCACATTACCTAGTACCCGTTGTTTTGAGAAAGAGTTATGTCGCTGGTGAAAGAGTTTTGTCGCGCACTCACTGATATGTGTTTCTTCGAGATTGCATTGATGGGGGTCATAGAAATTCCAAGAGTAAATTCATTATTCAACGCAGCTATCACACTTGGTAGTCTTGCAACCCATTCACGAGATCTCTTGTCTGCCTGAACTTTGTTCAGGGATATTTCCTGTGCATAC
Source organism: Megalonaias nervosa (assembly GCA_016617855.1). NCBI lineage: Eukaryota > Metazoa > Mollusca > Bivalvia > Unionida > Unionidae > Megalonaias > Megalonaias nervosa. The sequence continues at coordinate 16,995 of JAECUM010020115.1, forward strand.
TGATATCCAAACAATTGCTCAGCAAATGTTCGATTAAATCGCTCAACTATTGCCTGATCGCGATGAATTGCGGTGTGCCCACGTCTGATTTTGACGTTATGTTGCTGCATCAGCGATGTTACTGCACCAAGAAATTCTTTGTTAGGATCAGCCTGTAGCAACTGTGGCCATCGCAGGCCGCCACGTTGATAAATTCGTTCAAACGCAGAAGCAACTTCAGTTGCTGTCTTTGTTGCTAGTGGTTCTGCTTCTTTATATCTACTTGCAACGTCAACGACAGTCAAAGCGTATTTGTATGTGCGCGACTGACGTCTACCAGTTTTAATAGTATCATGTGGCAAAAACAAAATATCTGCCTGATGAACCTCATTAGGAGTGCCGACATCAAAATGTGCTTACTAAATTTTTTTAGGTGGTGGTACATAAATTTGCCATATTGCCTGTCGTGCTAACCAATCTGCAGCAACAGAACATGCGACATCTGCTGCATTAGCAAGTTTACTAATTGCTGCCCTACCCGTCCAATATCATCTTGGGCTATAATAAATTGAGTCCATATAATAGTTATCTATTATTAATTACCGGCCCCTAGCACTAGCTTACCTTTCATCGCAGATCTTATCAAACAAATTAGCAAGCGATTGTCTGAGAGATTTATTTTTACAGACTTTAGAGTGTGAATCAACTTCACGTCTGCAATATGTCATTGTTGTAGATCTGGATTTTTATACGCGACATCATGAACGTGGCACACTTGATCAATCGCATTTATTGAATACTCTCCAGGTCTTGGTTGATCATTCTCGTCAAGCTGGATATCAAGTCGGGTTCCAGAACCACAGTAATATTATCCAGAAAGATGCTTCTCGCCAGGATACTTAGCCCATGGAACCACTGGTAATTTTCCCAGTAAAGCAGCGATATCTCCGCCTGTTGCATGAGAGATAAATTTGTATTTTGTACCACATTTCACACACTTGCCTGTAAGTGCAGGCTTTTTATTCCTCGTCGTTATTATTTTTAATCCACTATTCCTACTGATGGTGAGGGTGGTTGCTCTGCATCGAACACAATATAAATCTATATAATTATTATATATTTCTACAACATGAATGTCATTGATTTCTCAGCGACACGAAAGCAAGAGCCAATCAAGGATTATCCAGCACTACCAAATTCTATGAGAGAAATTATCATAGGTCCATCCTGGTCTGGCAAGACGCAATTGTTACTTTACCTGATAATGAGATGGCTCAAGTGGGATAAGTTGTATTTAGTGGCAGCATCTGTAGATGATCAGCGATGCTACGACGTGCTTAAAATTTTTAATGAAAATCCAAAGTTTTTGGACGAGAACGGTAATAATATTGTAATAGACCTGAGGCCTCTAAAGCTTTAATATGATGGATGGGAAGGATGTATTTTTATGTCGTAATTTAAACATGTTGTTCATGTCAATTAATATATATATATATATATATATATATATATATATATATATATATATATATATATATATATATATATATATATAGTATATATATATATATATATATATATATATATATATATATATATATATAAACTGCTGAAAAAATGAATTTGAACATTGTATGCATTATAAATGTATAGATCGAGTCTTACCATGATCTTTATTAAATTATTCATGCTGTATGTCAAGTGTGATCGCCGGTCATGTGGTAACAAATGTCAATGAGTTCAACCTCGCACATCGTTAAAAACTCACAAAATCTTCTGGAATCTTATTTTATATGAATTTTTCACACCCAGAAATATGTTTATCACACTTAAATTCCCATCCAAATCCTCATTTGAATAGCACTAAGCTCAATGACTCCAACAGCTGACATCACGACAATACGTCTGCAGGCAAGATGGCCGACACTAGATCACATGACCGGTTCCACACAGTAAATTTGTCAAGTTCACATTTTTGATTAAATTTCACTTGTTGATTGTAAATGCTGGCCTTCTTTCATACGAGTTTAAGTATGTTTTGAATATTTAATAGTGTATTCTTCATTTTATGTTGGTCAATATATTTTCAATGTTATCAGCGTTCATTGGTAGTTGTTTACTCTTCACCCAAGCTTAACAGTCTTGGTTACAACTTAAAGCACGCTGACGTTTGACGGACACGATATAATACGTAATGTTTATTTATTTGCTAATGACAGAGTGTAAACGGACAAGTGATGATAGTGAAATTGTATATTAACCCTCAGTTTGTGTCGCTGGTTGTGGAATATCTGTTCGGCACCATCAGACCTGTTCGGCATCCCGGACAAGCAATGATTGGTTAAAATTACGTCACATGACTATTTTCCGAAGAGTATAAATAGGAGCGTAATTCGAAATTCGGCAGATAACTGTCAATATTATGGCCTATATCAACATCTCTCCACCAAATAAAAAGAACACTGCATTGAGGTAGTTATAATTATAACTTTATTGAATGGCAATAAGAAGCTCATAGATACTTAAAAATAACAATAACACAAGTCAAGGAATTTTAATTTCTTTATTCTCAGAAACAGACTGGAATTACATATATATAGTACAACAATAGGAATCAATTCAAATCAAACAAATTCAATTCACTGCTTTTCATTCAGGCTTAATATGGAAGTAATGTTGTGTCACATAAGTAAGCAGCTATCTCCCACCACACTAAGAAATTAGGGCTAACTTTTAAAATACTTACTCCGTGGGTCGTCCATTTCTTGCTGAATAATTACGTTAAGGTTATGAAGGCCAGCATATTATAGCATTTGTGTACTGCATATGTTACACGTAACCAAACACATACATTCATGTTTTAGTCATATTTCTTTTATTAAGCATCTTATCACAATTTCATAGTCAAAAATAAAAAGGTCCTGACTTTGAGCATTTCTTTAAATTTATTATTACATTTACACAAGTTAGCCCATACCCCCCCCCCAATCAGTTACAATATTATTATCACCGGCATCAACGATGCGCCGTTGGTAGATGATCTCAACGGGGGCATCAACAATCTCGTAGTATACGATGATGTGATGCTAGACAAACAATCAAATTCAGCTAGGATATTTTCCCAAGGCAGACACAAAAACATCGATAATATATATGTTACTCAGCGATATGCGCAAATACCTAAAGTAATCTGAGATAAGTGCAATCTTCTGGTCGTCTTTAATAGTGTTGATATCCATACACTAAAAAACATCCACAGACTTGGTGTTCAGGGGACATGGATATGATTAAGTTTAAAAACCTTTT
>JAECUM010020116.1:0-32733 GCA_016617855.1 Megalonaias nervosa
TTTTTATCTGCAGGGGATCAAATAACAGACATGATGAAAACTCAAGAGAACGGAAAAATGAAAACAGGTAAACTGTTGAAAAGTGTAAATATGCAACAGATTTGATATTGTTTAGAAATTTACAGAGATTTTACATGTTTTCTTTTCTTTGTTGTTTGTTTTGTTTTGTTTTTAACATCATGGAGAGCCAATTTTTGAGAAATAGTATGGCAAATTTCATTTCTATACACCTGCCATAAGGCAGAGCATATTGTGTGGTTATGTCCTTTTGTAGATATGTTCGTCAGTCTGTTACCGATTTTGTTTCTGAACAATGATTCCAGTGATACATTGTCTTCAGTTACCAAAATTTTTGGGTGGCTTGCAAATAGGGGTAAGGAAGAACACAATCGATTTTGTGGACAAAATCTGAGATGTCAAGGTCTTGATGATTGAAAGAAGAGTTTTTTCTGAGCAGTAATTCGACTTATTCACCATCTGTGGTTATCAAATTTTGTGTATGCCTTGAACTTAAGGTAAGGAATAACCCAGTTGATTTGGGGGTCAAAGGTCAAGGGGCCCCTCTAATTTTAGATCAAGCCCATCCTGTATTCAAAGTGAGGTGCCCGTCGGGCTTGTAGAACAAAATTTTTAATTTATCTGCAGTAACTTTGATTGCGCTGATGAAGTGTGTAAATATATTTTCAAGAAGTTGACATACCTGGCATAACACAGCGCAATCTAAATCAGATCACCTACATGAAATTGAGATTTTGTACCCCAACCCCCATCCTACAGTCATGTTTAGAGAAAACACTGTAATGTTATTTGTTATTGAAGAATAACTGCAGAAGGCATTCTATACTATTTATTAAGTACAAGACATCAGTACAGCTAGGAAGGGGAGTAAAGACTGCCCTGAAAGTATTTTTCACATGGAACTTAAACCTTAGTGAACACTTAACATAAACCAGCTGTTGGTGTGTATCAGTTCCAGTCCAGTGTGGAATATCTGATTACTTTTACTGTCAAGTGATATTTCAAAGCTAATTGGATTAAGGCTTACACTACATCTCCCCTCCTGAGAAAGTTAACATTAAAATGAAACATGATCTGATGACCGCATTTCTAAACAAGCTACATCAGCTTCATTTTTACAAGTTCAGTGTCTCAGGTGGTTTTGACAGTCTTCCCGAACGTGTGAAGTATCCGTTTTGACTGGTTGGCACTGCTTTACTTTCATCTGAGTCAGTCAAAGTATCAGGGTGTGAAACGGTCACTCTGACAGGCTCCGATAATGTAGTAGGCATGGGAATTAAATTTCTCCTATACGCCGTATCTCTCCCTCATCAGTTACTACCATGTATGAACGAGGTGTAGATGCCTCAAATTTCACAATGCCTGAAGAAAAATGATCTTTAATCCATATTTTATTCCCTACCTGAAGTTTTTTCATATTTCGGGCGCAATGTCGACGATCATAATTTCTCTTATGAGTTTGATAGTTTTCCGATTTCTTCAGTTTCATTAAATCTGGCCATTTTGGCTGTAATTTTTTGGGTGCCATTGGTAAAGTAGTTTGTAATTTTTTTTCCCATCAATAATTCGGCAGGGCTGTATCCATTCGGCAATGGTGTTGCGCGATATATCAAAAGAGCTGTGTAAGGATCATTTGCTTTTCTAAGCATTCTTTTAATTGTTTGAACAGCTCTTTCGGCGAGACCATAGCTCTGTGGATATTTTGGACTACTTGTAATATGCCTGAATCCGTAATTTGTCACAAATTCTTTGAGTATTGCGGATGTGTATTGCAGACCATTATCTGAAACTAATACTTCTGGTATACTGTCATGAAAAGATTGATTTGAGATGATTGACAATTGCTTTTGAACCTGTGCCTTGCAATTTTGCTATTTTGATGTATCGTGAAAAATAATTACTAAGAGATATGTTTGACCATTCAGTTCAAACATGTCTGAAGCAACTCTTTGCCAAGGTCGACTTGGAAATTCATTTGGTATCATTGCTTCAGCTTGATCTCTTGAGTTTTTGGTGCAGTTTTGGCAAGACTTTACCATGTGTTTTAGCTGAGTACTTAGTCCTTTCCACCAAACTGACATTTTGGTGCATTCTCGGCATTTAACTAATTTAAATCTCACACGCGTTATCCACGACTTACCCTTCTTTGTGCTAATAGTCCCTAGAACTCCAGGTTCCACTCTCGATTCTATTGTGTGAACTGCTGATTTTGACAGACAGTATTTTGCATAGTGTCCCCTTTTCTTACACTTGTGGCATTCTGCTTCTTTTGCTGGACATTGGTCCCAAGAATGATCAACTTTGTTTCCACATCTCATGCATCCTTTTCTGCTGACATTATTCTGTTGAACTCTTGGGATTTTATGTTTCTGTTTCCCATATTTCAGCGAAGACAATTTTACTGCATCCATTTCACTCATTTGTTCTCCAGTTGCTTGTATAGTCGATTGTTGCTTTTTCACAGCCTCATTTTGTCGAGCATGATTAATTGCAGACTCTGTAGAGTTAGATTTTCATCTAACTGCAATTTTTCTGACAGTTTTGAATCTCGCAGTCCAACTACAGTCGATCTCTGTCATTTCATCATGTAGTGGCCCAAAATTACAGTTATCTGCTAACACGTAGATAGCTGTAACAAAACTGTCCACTGTTTCTCCCTCTTCCTGTTTTCTTTGATTAAATTTTTCCTTTCAAAAATTAAATTCCTCTTTGGAATGAAATATCGCACGAATCTATCTGTCATGGGCCTCCACTTCTTTTGATCTTCCTCTGTCAGGTTGAACAAAGAAAAAATGTCATCAGCCTCACTTCCCATGGAATAAATCAAAGTATTACTTGAATTTCTTCTTCTTTTTCACTAAGTCCAGACGCATGACAAAAGCATTCAAAGTGGTGAAACCACTTTTCCCAAGTTTCAGGTCTTGAAAAGTCAAATTTTTCCGGATTTGTAAATTGAAATGGAGCCATTTTCAACTCTGATAATTTCAATCCTGTGTTTTTACTGCTGCCACCATGTAATGTTATTTGTTATTGAAGAATAACTGCAGAAGATGTTCTATACTATTTATTAAATACGAGACATCAGTACAGCTAGGAAGGGGAGTAAAGACTGCCCTGAAAGTATTTTTCCCATGGAACTTGAACGCTAGTGAACACCTAACATAAACCAGCTGTTGGTGTGTATCAGCTCCAGTCCAGTGTGGAATATCTGATTACTTTTACTGTCAAGTGATATTTCAAAGCTAATTAGATTAAGGCTTACACTACAAACACAATTTTCAGTAATCTTCAAAAGAAGAAACAACAAAAAAACACCACTTTCAGTATATGTCCATTACATGCAGCATGTATAAACAGTAAACAGTCAGGATTAGAACTGATGTAAAACTATCCCTTGGACAGTTTAATTAGAGGCAATTAAAGGCAAAAGGGTCAGGTATAATCCATCATTTCACATATTACTTAATGGCTGACAATAACTGGTGAGCTGTGTTTGAAGGCTGCAGTTGATGAGCCATTGTGCTAATTTGCATAGGTACAACCAGGAAATCAAACAACACATTATAGGTAAATGAAAGAGATAAATATGTAGATTGCAAAGCATCATCATTTCAGTTGTTGGAATAGTGTTCAAGTGTAATTCATTTATGAAGCTGATTATGGAAGCAATTAGCTATCAGCAAAGCCCAACAGAAATAAATTTCAGAACTCCTGGTTGACAGAGTTTTACTTTGTGAAGTACACCAGCAAAAAAAGAATAAAAAAGATGGGGACTATTAATTCTTTGCACATACTGCAAATAACACATCAACATGTGTCAGCTGGGTTTTGACCTGGATTCACAAAGAATCCAGCAGAGAAGTTTGAACACAGGATCATCCAGTCCCCACTGAGTTTAGTGTTGAACACTAATGACTCTTGCATTACCTTCAAACCGCTTTCAACCCTATTGAATTTATATTCGAGTTACAACCACTGCAGCATTGTGTGACAGTATTAAAAAGGGGAAATTTTGGGTATGTGGAAATGGGAGTCCAGGCTTGTGGAATTTCAGTCAGGGCTTGTGAGTTTATTTAAGTCACCAGCCTGGGGCCTGTGACAAAAAAAAAAACTTTCTTTGAGCACTGCTGACTGAAAGAAGCAAAATGATTTCTGTACAATAACAAAGGTTCTCCATCATCTAATGATACCAGACTTTGTGGGTGTTTAGAAAGAACCTGATCAGTTTTGGGGTTAAAAAAGGTCAAAGGTAAAGATCACAAAAGTATGTAAATGGTTTCCACTCACTAACATTAGGTCTGCATCACATACCTGGACTAAACTTTGTGGATGGCAGTCAGGAGGTCAGGAAAGGCTTATAGAATTTAGGGTCAAAAGGTTAAAGGCCAATGTCTCTGTGACCACAAAAGGAAAAGGGGTTTATGCACAAAATTTCAGTTGATGAACAGGACTATTAAACAGTGGGTGGGCATATAAAGTTCTGTTCACTGCACTGTTTTTTTTTTTATTCTTCTTTTCTATTTAAGAATTTGTTTTTGATATTTGCTGTCTTTATTCAATATATAAATAGTATCTATATAGTGAAAATACAGACTACATTAGGATGATATTTCAGCTCTCAGTGTTAAGTTGTTATCTCCTTCACTGTGTTTAAATGTCATTACCTATTGCTATTGTATAGCTTACTCTTTCTGGGACAGAAATTACCCCATCTGTGATGAGAGTTCATCCTACTAAAGAGTAACTTCTAGAAATTTCTAGAAGTAAACCTTGTGTCAATGATCCATGCACATTTGTCATTTTTATTCTGGATGCACTACTCTAATAGCTCTATTCAGAACACTTAGTATAGTTTTGCCTTCAACCGGCATTTAGAATGTGCATGTGGTATCTAAATATGCTTTTGGGGTATTTTTAGAGTATTATACCCTTAGTCAATCACAAATTCGTTGATTAAGATTAGCTCTTATTAAAGTGTTTAGGGATTGATTGTTGTGATTTTTACCAGTGCCATGGAATGTCACCCTCTTCCACTGTGTTTGGGTGATACTAATGTTCATTCATTTAATTATTACAGTTATTATTCCAGACTCGGGGGTAGGAATTGTCTCCCTTCTCTTGCCAGAATTGTTGTGACTCTTTTTCAGTTATTTTGTTTACTGCACATCTGGATTAATGTTTTCTTGATCAATAGCTTATGTGAGTTTTGACTCACAGAAGTGTCATGCACCATTGAACATTGCATTCAATCAAATAGCACGCCATTATCTCACAAGTACTTTAAACAGTAATGACCTCCACTGCACAGCTCATTTTGATAGTTTCACTGTGGCATCAATGATCATCGTTCAGTGATCTTCTTGACCTGCAGATAGACTAGCCTAGGACATTGTCCCAGATTCTCTATCTTCATGTTTGGCTCGTCTCAAATGATCTGTCTGCCAGGACAAGTTTTCAAGCAATCTTGCCAAGTTCATTGCACAGGCCTGGAGACACTCTACATCCAAGGTCCATGATACCAAGTCGAAAACCTTTTGCAATTGGTGACTGTGGGAAACATTATCTTCTCATCCTTTTTGAGAAAGACAATGCTCATTTTATACTAACAAGGGATATAAGGCAACCCTGTCCAGCATTCTCAAATTTTCAATAGGCCTGGCCATCAATATGCATTCTCTTATTGCCGAACTGACAGTGTATTTTTAGTTGCAGAGTCTAGTGTTTGCTCTCTAATGTCTTGATGGAATCTCTGGTGTGCAATGTGGTTTTCTTTATTTAATCCCCCTCCCCTTTGAACTTTTGGGTAAAGCATCTTTTGAGAACCTTACCATTAAAACTGTTTTCTTGCTGATCTTAATATCCATGAAACAGAGGAGTCAGCTTCATGCCCTATCCATAGAACCAGGCTGCCATCAGTTCAGTGGCAATTGGTTTCTCTCCATGATCAACCAGATAATTTTAGTTAAAACTTCAGATTTTTTAAAATCCCTATAAAGATCCCCAGTATTAGTCATATCTGTGCTGGGGATGATCAGTATTGACTTTAATGCTCAGTTGGAGCATTACATTTGTATTTGACAGCCACTGAAGAGAGAAGAAAAGGTAGGAAGCATCTTTAACTTCCTCTGAGGGCTCAGCTGATATTTCATCTTCAACTGTTTTGAGGTGGATTGTCACAGCAATGAAGACAGATTATTAATCCCTTACCAAGAGAGACCTTTCATTCATGAAGATTAAAGCCCATGAGGTTTGAGCCATTGCTACCTCATGGACCTTCCAAACTCATTTGTGTTGAGGGATGTGGTGAAAGCTGAATTTTGGCAATCTCTCTTTCTTCCTTCGTTTCTTGGTGCACCATAGCAAAGGCATATTTTATGTCATGGCACAGAAAACAGCCTGAGTTCAATACCATCTTCCAGTGGTGGACACTTGTACCATAAGGGTGACCATTTCCTTGTTTTTACCAATTGTGGCAGTCATCAGTCTTCCACTGAACAGGCAGATTCATCTACACAATAGCAGTAGGTAAAATTTACTTTTCTGGAGGGAACTCATTTTTATGATGTAATACTTAGCTGTTGCTATTGCCAGATTCCCTTCTCCCATCCGACACTTATGTTGCACTAGTAATCTACATCCTCAGAAAAAAAGATGAGGGCAGCTGCACATGGGCAGGTGACACAAGGGCAATGTGAAAGTCACCCTTAGAGAGGATGAATGTTCATCATATGGACAAGGGTAGTTCCTGTCCAGAAAAGAATAAGCCACACAGTAGTATTAGGTAAGTATTACATCTTTAAAATTTGTTTCCCTCACTCACAAATAAATATATTTTGCTGTATTTGTCCATAGATTATGTAATTGATCCATTTATTGAAGAAAAACGTTTGATGTATTTTTGTGTGAGCATGTGTGTGTTTGTGTGTGTTTTCATTTAGCGGTATATTTTAGTTTAAGATTGTGCCCACTTGACTGATTTACTGCCTGTATTGCAGGTTGTTTGACTCCCAGAATAATGACCGTGGAGGGTACAATGTGGGTTCTCCAATGAAATATTATTCTGGATCCAAATATCAGATAGAATGGTAAGTTGTCATCATATATACACTATACTATCTTTAAAGGCATATAGAATTTTTCAATCTGTTATAGTCAGTTTGTTATGATCATTGCCACAATACTTCTTCCTTGTTATGACTGGACTCTTGGTGAAAAAATGTATTCAGAGATGCCAATGATTCCAGATTTTGTGGAATTATTATGAATGTTTTCTGAAAATTCTGCATTCCTGATTATATTTACAAAATTACAATCAGAATTTAAGTGATAAAATTTTGAATAGCAGTTTTCTATGTGGACAGAGTTAAGGATAAAGTACTACAGTGCCAGTATGATAGACTGGTATGTAGAATGTAGTCTTTTTGTTGGAAGTAAAACAGTATATACATTGCCAGAAACCAGTCAATTAGGCTGTTATACATTTTGAAAAGTGGACTGCTCTGGTGACCTGAGTGGTTAGAGCATCCGCCACAGATGCGGGCAGTCACAGGTTTGAACCCCAGCTGAGTCATACCAAAGAATTATAAAAAATGGTTCTAGCAGCCACCTTGCTTGGTGCTTGTTCTATCAGTGTAAAACTCCAGTTGTGTCTGAAAACATCAGTGCATACATAAAATTATTTTAAAACTAATATCCATGAATCACAAGGCATGAAAAAATTAATTTGGCTTAAAGCATTTAGGTGTCTTTAAACAGTATCCTATGACACAAATAATAGGGTATATCGCAATGTTATTTTGTAACCAAACTAGTCAAATTGATCGACTCTTTTTGTATAACTAGTTGACTAGAACAAATTTGGTAGTAATATTTCTTGTGCTGTTTTTGGTAAATATGTTCACGGTAGAATAACTATGTGTTAAATCATCGTATTTCATCAGTTCATACACGAACATGGAACATCCATCATGTTCAAATTGGCTTTTTATATAGATTCAACCCTGTGTTCTGTTTGTGTAAAGCCTTGCCATGCTTACCTCATTTGTTAACATTTAAGAAATCGTGGGGCTATTTGGCTGATATACATGGCCACTTCTTTTCTAAACTTATCAAATGACTTCTTAGAAAATTATAGCTCCTAATAAAAGTTATTTAGACAGGTCAGATGACAGTCCTATCTTTCTAACGTATGACATGCTGTCAACACATGAATCTTCTTAGGCAAGTTAGAAGACATTCCTTAGTTCCTGATGTATGGCATGCAGTACACACATCAGGATTAATTTTTAATTTTGTTTTAAAGAAAACTACACTCAAATTAGATGTTTTAGAGTCTGCAATCATGAACACTTTGATCTAACAATCAGTTTGGATCCATGTGAATGTCTGGATGTATGATCACACCTTAGATTAACTTTTATGTTAAAGTTTTTATTTGGTCAGTTTCTCAAGTACATTTGGTCACAGAGTCATATTACTTGTTACATGGATACAACACTGAGGTGGGCTCACCATACCACATTCTTGTTTTTAAAAGTTTTAATTTTCTTAATGATTGAAATTGATTACATGTACTTGTTATTAAGATATAAGAGAATGATGTACTTCATAGAATTCTCATAATGATTTTGTAATTGGCAGGACAAACCAGCACTCATGTAATACTGCAAGGAGTCATTGTGAGCTGATACTGCAGTACATGTGTAACAGCGATCTCAGGGATGGCACCAAGACAGAGTGAGTATAGCTGGGCATGAATTATCATGGGGACTGGGTCAAATGCATTACAGAATGCACTATCATCAGTTTAATGCAATACAGCACAAAATGTCATTGGTTAAATGCAGTATAGCTGAACATTACAGTCTCTGTCTAATATTCAATTGCTAATTGGTCCTTACTCCATGATTATATTACTGGTACATTTACTTCATAAAAACATCCAGCCTTGTGACTGATGCAAACTTCTGATTTGCAGTATACAGTACCCATTGTTTAGACATCGCCTTGTGTCTGGTGCAAACATCAAATTCACTGTATATGGTGGCCTTCCATTAGGCATTGCCTTGTGTCTGATGCAAACATCTAACCCTCATGTGGAATTTTCATATTCTACACCAGTGCATATGAAGGATTTTATTAATTTTAACCCTGATTATTCCTGATGTAGTAAAGAATTATGAAGAGTAAATTATATTATTCTTCTATTTCTACAGGGCATGGAGAATGTAATTTGATAGTATATATATATATATATATATATATATATATATATAATTTGTTGAGTAACTGTCCTTTCGAATGCACTGGATCCAGCAAGTGATCATGTGTGTTATGCATAGCTCAAGATAAATACAACAAAGTGGCAACAAAGAGTGCAGAACTAGCTTTTAATTAACCTAAGCGCTTTCAACACTCATGGAGTCTTTGTGAAAGCAAACACAAAATTAGTGTCCGGTTGATCATCATATATACCCAGCTGACAATATTTTGGGCATCCAGCCCTCTTAATAATAATAATATTAATGATAACCTACATTACATGCATCATGGATTATGGAAAATTCAAGTACACACAGTCGACATTAATCATTTTATGATGTTTCAATCACTGGCCTGATATAGTTGTCATCATGTATTCTCTGCATCATGGCTTTTGGTGGACAGATTAAGTTTTATTGCCCCAATTAGAAAGTCACAGCTATATAATTATAAAATAGAGGGTGTCCACTGCATCATATGGAAGATGCCTGTTAGCTCAGCTACATCACACGGTGAAGAATGCTCTTTTTAGTTGTACACAATGCTGTTTAATATTAAAAGACTCACCCACTAAAACACATTCACATATATGTATTGTGAAAGATGAAAAGAGAAATTTCTGATCAAAGGATACTGAGACTATTTAGGTGATTCACAAATATACAAAGTTTAATGATGATAATTTTATTGAGAGAGAGAGTGATTTTGCTTTTAAACTATGAAAAGGAAGAAGAAATTGCACATATGTATTGGCAAGCTTCTTTTCCATTATTAAAATAAAAAAATGCAAGAAATGCCGTCATTTATTTTTCATTCCGCCAGTCACATTTAAATTGTTTGCTTAACTTTAACCCTGTTCAAAATTAGTCCAACAGTTTCTTTTCATATTGCAGTAGCAGTTAATTTTCTCCTGGATGTCCATCATATCATCATAAATTTTTTGCATTTCAACCAAAATGCCAACCATTATGCAAACTTTATTTTAAAATTGGTATCTATAGTAGGTATGATTGTATTTACTGTACAGTAAATAGCCTCCAGTTTTATGTGTCGGTTTGGGTTTTTTTAGCTTTATTTAATTGGAATTTCTTCTTATTCATACTTTGTTAAACTTTTTTATGCACAGGATGAACACATCCTATTCAAACTATTCTATACACACACACACATATATATATATATATATATATATATATATATATATATATATATTATATATATACAGGGTTCTTAGTAGATTTCAAAACTGAAAAGTTGACCCTTGACTCCAAAATCTCAAGAGTGAAAGTTAAAATCTCAAGAGCCAAAACTGAAATCTTGAGTGTCAATTTTTTTTAACAGTAATGAGCCCATAGCTGTGGCTCCTTGTTATTGGTGGAAACAAATGATGTTTCAGATTTCTTGTCTTGTGCTGAATAATGAGAAATACTTGTGCTGTATTTTGTAAGAAGCATCCAATCTGATTTTTGTGAAAGTTTTTCTCTTTCTAATTATTTATTACTGTGTGGTGTATATTTTGTATATAAAACTGACAGGATTATTTTATACTTTATTATATTTTCAACTTCTCAACATATTCTTTTATGATCAGCTCAAATCATTTTAGAAGCAAACATATACCCATACAACTAGGAAGGTTATATATTATTCAAATATCAAGGATGTACATCACAGAATTGTCGGTTCACGTTTCTACTCATTGTTAAATTTTCTAACAAATTTTGGAGATTGACTCTCCTTTTCCTCCTCCTCAGAGCTGACACCATCTTTCTTTTCTTTGGAATCTGAGGGTCAGAAAATTCATCACTAGCAGGTTGTTTCCAAGACTGAGATAGAAAAGAAAATATACTTCTTTGCACCATTGTAATTTTAAAGTTCAGATGTATGCACTGAGTGTTATGTCCATTTTCTGAATGATCCATTAATTAAAACGCTTGAGGTTTTAAACATTTTGCCGATTGAAGCTAATTAACCGCCAATAAAACATAATCCCACACTGAAACCTGGCTTCGTGAGAAGCCATATAGGCTATTCCCATTTTGTCTAACTGATTATAATTTAAAGCGCAATCAAACAAACACTGATATTTTATCAGATATGAATCCAGTGAAGTCATTAATGAATGCAAAGTTTTAAACACTCTGCCAAATGAATTAAATTAATTGCCAATAAAATTATTACAGTTGGTCCACATCTTGAAAACTGGTTTTCGTGAGCCACCATATGCTCCAGTTCTGACCAGTTGATTATAATTTGATGTCCAAACATACCAATTTTGATATGTGATCAAAAGGTAGTCCATTTGTGTCATAATTGTTTCCCGTTCCTCTTATCATAAACTTCAAACGTAATCTGAAAATGATTCAACCAAATTAAGTTGCACCTAAGCATTAGCTCTGCCCAGCTCATATATATCTTCTTGGTGCGATATTATTGGCCGTCAAAGTGTAAACTGTTGCAGAGCAGATGTCAATCAGTGCCTCCTACAGTAAATTTGTTATGGACAGTGCATTCTTAGTAAGGAACTAAGCCAGAGGTGAATCAAGAGTAATAAAGATTGATGCTCCAGCCAAAATCTACGTGCATCAAAAAGACACACAAGTCGGAATTTCTGTGTGTAAAAAAATGGGTCATATTTAAATTCTATGCATCAAAAACTGAGGGTATGTATCCATTGAAAACTCTGTGTGTGTGTGTGTGTGTGTCTATATATATATATATATATATATATATATATATATATATATATATATATTGTTATGTATATATAATTTAATTACTTGTGTGTTAGTTTTAAATTCTCTTTTGTTTTTTTTTTTTTCATTACATGTTATTGTAATGATAACTTTATTCACTGGATTTGACTTTTTTTTCTAGAAAATTCAGTTCAGTTCTAGTAAATAATCACTATTGCTTCATTATATTTTTAGCTGACCTAGTTCCTGCCTTCGTTCAGAATTGGTAAACACAGAGTGAAAATCATTGGTCGTAATCAAGGCCATTCTTGGCTTGCGTCAGCTCTGTTGTAAATAACCTTTTTTTAAATTCATTTTCAGTGTGGGAATCATTGATTCTTAGCTAAGGCTATACTAGCCTACGTGCTAACTGACATATTATTTTACTGCATTGTTCAGACTAAGTGACCACGTAACCCCACCATGTGATTAAAATTGAGGGTTAAAACAGATGTTTTGTAGTGGATTTAGTCAGTCGTAGTTTACACCTTTAGAGCTCAAGGTGTTTTTAATGTTGATGCCAGTTTCATTTAAAATTCTTCTGTTTTTTGGATTTAATAGTTTATATTCCCAGGAAAATATCAGTGCTCATAAAAATTCTTGGACAAAGACATTTATTGGAAATTATTCGGAATTCTAAAGTCGGAATATTATTCTTGATTCATAAAATTCAACAAGGAACTGTTGACACATCAACACAAAACAGAATATAGAGGATGTCATTGCCTTCTATCTTGGAACTTCATCGGGATTTGAACTTTGATTCATTTAGAACTTTTTAGTGATAGGATTTATATCTTTAAATTCTAGGATTAGTTTTTGGATTAGATTCACAAACCGTAAGTCCTTTTTCATATTTTTACCTTGTTTTCTAGGGAAATAAATTTTGTTAAATTTACAAAGCTTGTTGGCTTCACTCTTTTCTTTGTTACTTTTGTAAGAGCCTACACGTAACAATATATATATATATATATATATATATATATATATATATATATATATATATGTTATTTAATTTGCTTTATTTGTTGGTTAGTTTTATTTTATTTTATTTCATTACATGCTGTTGTAATGTAATATTGTATGTCGGGCTTGACCTTGTCGAAAATTGAGTTCATTTCTGCTTGTCCCAAATTGATATTTTTTATTTATTCATTGTAAACAACTAATACATAGCTAAATTATTTTTTTTGTGTGTGGGTTTAAAATCAGTATTATTATTAATAGAAGAAGTAAATATGTTTATTTGGGTCTCAGTTTTGGAATTTCCTGAGTATAATCCAGGGTATGGTTTTGATTTTGTAAACATCAGGATCATTTTAGAAAGATTTTTTCCATTATGTAATGTTTTTTTTATAGAAAATGCTAATTGTGACCTGAGGTCAAGTAGAGAACTATATATATTGTAACTGAGAGGATTTTATCATTTGTGCTTTAACATTTAGCACTTTCAAGTTGTATGTTATATGTTGTGTCCAGTAGTTTTGGGTTGGAATCTTTTTTTTGTGTTCAAATTATTGAAATCAAGTGATTATTTTCTCTGGAAATACACAAGTGCTCTGATAAAATTCTTGGATAGAGACATTCACTGAAATTTATAGAATATTCAAACCTGGAATTATATTTCTTTGAGTCATCAAAAGAATTGACACATCAACACACTAGGAGCTATAACAGGCACATCATTGCCTTCAGTTTTTGGATTTATTCTGGACTTTTACTGAATTTTATTCAGGACTTTAAATTATTAGGGCTTGCATCTGTAATTATTGGATTATTTGGGGATTTAATTCCCAATACCGTAAATTCTTTTTTCTCATTTTCTCTTTGTATTCTAAAGAAATAAATTATTTGTTAAATTTTACAAAGCTTGCTGTCTTTCACTCTTTTCTGTTAATAATTTTAAGAGCATGGACTTGTAACAATATATATATATATATATATATATATATATATATATATATATATATATATATTGTTTCTAAACATTTTAAACCACCTGTAGCAGAATCCAGATTTATGTTATAATTTTGGTTATTTTGGGGGAACAGTGCTTTAATAGCTAATTCTTTCTACTGAATCTCCAAAATCATACATTTAGACTTGCACTTGACAAAGTTTCTGAAATAAATGTTTTAAACCCAACATATGAAGGCAACATGGACTAATGTCAGACTGCTCCATAACTGGTTCTG
Source organism: Megalonaias nervosa (assembly GCA_016617855.1). NCBI lineage: Eukaryota > Metazoa > Mollusca > Bivalvia > Unionida > Unionidae > Megalonaias > Megalonaias nervosa. The sequence goes on from JAECUM010020116.1 coordinate 14,210, forward strand.
GCTCCCTGACTTCCCATTTGACCAGTTCATTTTTCACTACCATCATAGTAGGCTTCTTTGTCACCTACACTTCAAACCTTGAAGACATGCTTGTAAATCTCCATTCCTTTTCAGTCCAGTAATGTTCACAAATATTCAGTCTTCCACGCATCAATCAAAGAGATTTTCAAGCTTTGGTCTCCACCACCAGCATCGGTGGCATGTTACAGAATTCCTACATTAGTCAACCATTTAGCCAAAAAGGACTAGGCATCTTTCAAACAGTAAACTACAGTCTTGTTGAGTTGCGTTATTTTGTACTGCTTTGAAAGGCAGCTTCAAGATCCAGGTGTCAGCAGATCTTGCAAAGATGAATTCCATCTAATAAGTCATTGACAGAGATATTGCAAGCCTGGGAATATAGAAATAGTCCCTGGTACACATGCACTGGAAACCTTTCTTGGACATGCAGCAACTGATTCACAGCATATTAGCACTGGACATCATGCTCAACCTGGTGTCAATGGCTGTCTTTCAGCAAGCTGAGAATAGCTTAGATCCCATTGTAAGACCTCCCCCAATATACATGGGAGTCAGTCTCACATTTGGCTTGCTTATTCAGCAGGGCAACAGTAACTCACCCTTTCCACCACTGCTTTAGTTAACCTCCATTTTTTGGAGAGAAATTCATTCTGATTGTTTATTTATTTGATTTTTTAAAACTGCCAGGCAGTAAGGCATCTCCACACTGCAGTATACCTTCTTCTAGTTTTGTATCACCTTCACTCAGAAAACAATGGTTTTGGAAGCAAGAAACTAATAATGGGACTTAGAAATGAAATCAAAATCTGTCTACTCTCCATCAGGTTTTTTGCATTTTGACCCAGTCATTATCATTCCACCCCCAAGTGACTGCTCTGGTGGCCTAAGTGGTTAGAGTGTCTATCTTGAATGCAGGAGATCGTGGGTTCGAACCCCGCTGGGTCATACCAAAGGCTTATAAATATGATATTAGCAGCTGCCATCCTTGGCGCTCAGCATTAAGAGGTTATTGTTAGGACTGGTTGGCCTGGTGTCAGGATACTGTGACTGGGTGGGACATGGTGCTACATGCCTGTTGCATTATGTCCCAGAGCTAGACATCACTATAAATTGCCACACTGCAGACATCGTAGTGATATGACTGAAAAATTGTTAAAGCTACATTACAAATCCAACTCACACACACACTACATCCCCAGCTTGAGAGGGTCATGATCCAAACTCAGTATTGCATTCATATTAGTCTAAGAGCACTTAGGCCACGTGTTGTAATTGTATTGGAGTTAGTGTGATGGAGAGACCAACAAATTAATTGACAATTTGAGACACTGTCAACAAAATAACTTGATAAACAGAATGACCAACTAAGAAGTAGACAAGTGGAGAGTCCAACAGGTAAATAGACAGAAAAACTGATAAATAGCCATAGAGACAGACAGATAAAATAGACAGGCAGAGAGACCATCAGAAAAGCTGACGTTTAAAGAAACCAACTAATAAATAGATGGGAAGAGAGACCAAGAAATAAACAGATTTTCAAAATGAATACAGATAGCAAACAATGCATACCAACAAAAAGACAAATGATGAGACTGGCAAGAAAACCAATATAAAAAATGGATAGACCAAAATAAATATACAGATGGATAGACCAGCTGATAAGTAGACAAGCAGAGAGACCAAGAAAAAAATGAAGAAAGATAAAGGTCAAAACCTCTTTGAAAGGAACAATTTCACCCAGCAACAGAGTTCTTTAAATTGAAAGGTTTTTATGGCAATACTGTGTACTTCCAGGATTATATATTATTTTAAATGGTACAATCTTATGTGTAAATGTTTCCAGAATCATCCCAGAGAATGAATGGAGACATATTATTCCTGTATGGTACAATCTTATATATGATTGTTTCCAGTACTATCCCCGACAATGAAGCTAGCAGCAAGGACCAGCAGTTCGGCATGCATGAGAATTACGAGCATTATCTGTGGTGCAGCCTGAGGGAGAGAAACAAAGGACTCTTCACTGCTGACCAGGTAAACAACACTACAACTATTAATGGTCAGTTTTATGATAGCATTGAAGCCAGAGTCAATCCTACATTTTTGACATGTAAGAAATTTACTAGTTTAACCTTTCCCATGGATACTTGTACCATATCAGAATGGATTATTAAATTTGTATTGGTAAAATGGTTGTGTGCATGAATTGAACCAAAGAGGTTGTGAGTTGGCTTGCTAAAACTGTGAATCGACATGTATTTTTTTTCAGTGCAAATTCAGTAATATGTTTAGTATGTCTTTAAAGTCAAATAAAGACATAAAATGTTATTTTTGTAAAACAATCATTTAAATATAAATGAAAATAATACAGTATATCTTCCCATAATGGTCAGTTCCCTCAAACAAAAACCTCTTTTATCCGGCAGGGTATGATTTCCTCATTCTTCATTTCATCAACATATTCTCCAACAGTCACCTTTCTTACCTAGTCAGAGTTGATCCATCCTATCAGTGACTGTCTGAGAGGTTGTACTTGTATTGTAATACATACTTCTTTGGGACTGCACAAAAATTTATACTTTCATTTTCTTGTCAGCAAAATTTAAACTGAAATGGTCATTCATTTAATGACCAACATCATGTCTGCTGTTAGCAATCATCACTAAATCACTGACAGTGTGTATTGATTGGATATTACTTATGACATTTCAAATATTGCTATTTTGATTCACCAGCCATTTATTTTGTTCAAATGTGAAAAAAATCTTGGACTTTTTTAATGTAGCATTCTATTTTTGTACAAGTTATATTGTCAAAAATCCATATCAAGTTGAACACTTCAGATTTGTTGAAAACTTGATGATGTATTGCCAACTGTTGTAACTTACATACAATATGTTTTGTACGAGACAGTCATTGTACACATTCATAATGATTGTTTGAAGTAGTGTCTTATTCTTTTTACAGACTAATAATACAGTAACTTATAAATGTTTTGTCATTATTAATAAAATTAAAATCTTTTGCATCACCATACGGACTTGCAGTGACCTTAATTACATGAAACTCAAATTGCTCTTTCTAGCCAGTGACAATCTGTTCATCCTCATAAGACAAATTGGACATCTTCATAAGACAAACTGACATCTCTATCATAGAAATTGGGCATCTTCATAAGACAAGCTGGGCATCTTTATCATATAAACTGGGCATCTTCATAAGACAAATTGTGTGTCTTCATGAGACAAACTGCCCATGTTCATAAAACAGACTGCCCATCTTCATAAAACAAACTGGGCATCTTTATCGTACAGCTGGACATATTCATGAGACAAATTGGGCATCTTCATAAGACAAACTGCCCATCTTCATAAAACAAACTGGGCATCTTTATCATACAAACTGGACATATTCATGAGACAAATTGGGCATCTTCATAAGACAAACTGCCCTTCTTCATAAAACAAACTGGGCATCTTTATCATACAAACTGGACATATTCATGAGACAAATTGGGCATCTTCATAAGACAAATTGGGCATCTTGAAGAAATGATACATACCATATGCTTTGTTTGTTTTTAGTAGGGTCATACAATGATTTCCTACTTTAGTATACAGTAATGCATGATTGGAGTGAATAATGTATACAAGAGAATTTATAGAGAAATCCTACTAAATGTTGTATAGACTAAAAAAACTAATATTCACTTCTTCAGTGGGTTTTCAGCCTAAGTAATTCATCAAATGAGATGATTTAATTTTTTCCCTGACAGAAGATCAGAAATGTAAGGTTACAGAAAAATAAATTTTTCTTTACAGCTGGAATAATTTATTAGTTTGTTTAAAGATGACATTTACAATTCACACCTCACAATAATATTAATACAATAACAACTGGCACACCAAGGGTTTGTTTTTACTGATTTACCTGTATTATAATTGACTTCCGTACCTGTATTTATAATTTTTTTATTCATTAGTTATGCTGACAGCCTCACCTGTTATTGCATATATCTATAGTCAGTTTGTTTCATGGTACTGTAATCCCTTATTATGTATTACATATGGTAAACCACCATTGTTAACATTGTTTACAGGTTTGTTGCCTAATTAATTCCTTCATGTATTCTTCATAGTATAGAGCCATAAGATCTGTACTGAATAAACCCACTCATAATTTCTGTACCCATCATATGTTTAGATTTGCACAAGTGATGTGTATCCATGATATGCTGAGGGGGTGGGGGTAATTGTAACATCTTGAATTGAATGAAAGTGTTCCAATTTTCCACCAAACCACTAAATTGAAACCAAGTTCATAGGCTTTATTCAGATTGTGTAAAATGACTTGTTGGCTCTTAGTTGTTCTATATAAATTACATAAGTGACGTATCTGTCATTGCTCATTTAAATTGTAAATAAGCCAATGACAAGTTCATTCCTTACTCATTCATAATATGTCTGTACTGAACAGAGTTGACCATGATTTAGCATATTAACCTGTATGAATTAAATGTCTAGACTGTGAAACAAGGATATAGCAGGGTCTCTTATAGCATTGAAAATTTAAGAGTAAAATTCCCTTCCATTTAAGAAAAAGGGAGAGTGTAGGAGGGAATTTCTTAATGAAGAAATAAAGCTATGGTTTGAAAATATTATGAATGACATGCATACATTTGAGTTTCTTGCAAAATATTTATAAGTTGGTGTGAATCCCATAGTCTCTGAGCCTAGAATTGGCCCAGTATACACTGTTGTTGTATTATGATTAGATTGTGGGGAAAAAAGAGTCTCCTTCTCATGTATTGCTTATTTTGTCTGTAAGATCTCTTATTGAAAGAAGAAAAAAATGGCTTCTGCACAAAAAGAAATATTAGTTCTACTTAACTGACCAACCCCAAACTTTGTGGATAGCCTGCATAAGATAAAGTAGAATCCTATTGATTTTGGAATCAAAATGTCGGAGATCAAGGTCACTTTGACTAAAAGAAGAAAAATGCTTGTATATAGAGGTGTCTGGCATGGGCATATACTCTGCCCTTCATTGTACTCCAGTTTATAGAATGATACATTTTTTTGGAAATTTGTGGATATGACTGATGGACGAGTCATCCTGTAGATTTTATACACCTACCAGAAGGCCAAGCAAATAATGTCACGATGTCCATCCAATCAATCCATTCTTATATAACAATCTTACAAAGCAAAGATAACTGAAATAAAGTGAATAATTTTCAGACTGCCTAAATTGCGTCATTTGTTCAGCAATATTTTCTTTTTTTTAACTGGGATATAAAGTATGCTGAGCATCATGCATCTTTTAAACAGCAGTACCAGTGAGATAATGGATATCAACTAAGTGCCAATATTGTGATTAGGGTGGGGTTTTTTTGTGAAACAATCATGGCAGAAGCGTGACATAGCAATCACTTTGGAGTCTCAGTGCATGCCATTTGTATGTCCATACCTGAGATTAAACTCAGAGTCATGTTGCTTGGTATATTGGAACAACTTGATGTGTAGTTTGGTATATGAGATCAACTTGATGTGTAGTTTGGCATATGGGAACAACTTGATGTGTAGTTTGGTATATGGGAACAATCTGATGTGTAGTTGGTTATATGGGAACAACTTGATGTGTAGTTGGGTATATGGGAACAACTTGATGTGTAGTTTGATATATGGATACAGCTTGATGTTTGGTATATGGGAACAACTTGATGTGTAGCTTGGTATATGGGAACAACTTCATGTGTTGTTTGGTATATGGATACAGCCTGATGAGTAGTTTGGTATATGGGAACAACTTGATATATAGTTTGGTATATGCGAACAACTTGATGTGTTGTTTGGTATATGGATACAGCTTGGTGTGTAGTTGGGTATATGGATACAACTTGATGTCTAGTTGGGTATATGGGAATGCTTTGATGTGTAGTTGGGTATATGAATACAGCTTCATGTATAGTTGGGTATATGGGAATGACTTGATGTGTAGTTTGGCATATGGATACAGCTTGTTTTGTAGTTTGGTATATGGGAACAACTTGATGTGTAGTTTGGTATATAGATACAGCTTGATATGTAGTTGGATATATGGGAACAACTTGATGTGTAGTTCTGTATATGGATACAGCTTGATGTGTAGTTGGGTATATGGGAATGACTTGATGTGCACAGCACCAATTTACCAAAACATTAAGGGGCATGTTCAACATGCAAAGCATGGCCAGCTGCGTATTTTACACCCACCATAAGCCACCATGTATTGTGTTATGATATTGTCTATCCATCCCAATTCATTTTCTCAGAACAACTTAATGGTGTCCATTTACAGATTCCAAAATTTGTGGATTGCTTATGTGTGGGGTAAGGAAGAATCATATACATTTGGAGGTCAAAGGTCAAGGTAATTGACTAATTGTTTCTGCATAATTACTAGAGTTCTACAGTATTACAGCCACCAACTTGTAAAGATGACTTGCACTTGGGGAAAGGAAGAACCTACCAGCTTTGGAGTCAAAAGGTCAAAGGTCAATGTCACTGACTAAAAGAAGAAAAATGGTTTTTGAACAATAACTTAAATTCACCATCAGTAGTTACCAAACTCTGTGGATGGCTTGCACTTTGGATAAGGAAGAAGCCTGTTGATTTAAGTTTATAAAGGTCAGTCAGTGGTCAAGATAAAGGTCACTGTGGCTAAAAGAAGAAAAATGGTCTTCATACAATTACTTAAACTTCCCCACCATCAACAGTTACCAAACTTCAGAGTAAGGATACATGCTTTTGATTTTGTGGTCAAATATAAAGGCCACTATGACTCAAAGAAATATGTTTTCCACACAGTGTAATTATTTCTACCTGGACCAAGCTTGTGGATAGCTGTACTTGGAGTAAGGAAGAGAGCCTGTTGATTTTGGCATCAGATTGCAATGTCTCTGTGGCTGAAGGAAGAAACCTGGTTTCTGCACAAAAGTTTCAGTTGTTGACCATGTACTTTAACCAAACTTTGTGGATGACATACATGTTGGATAGAAAAGAAGTTGATATATTTTTGGGTCAGATGTTCGAAACTCAGAGCTACCTTGTCTCCAACAAACATGGGTTTTGCAGAAAAACGTTTGTTCTAGAGTAAGCATCTTGATCAAACTTTGTGGATGGCTTGCTCTTTGGGCAATTAAGACATCCAAATTAATATGTCCTAGCCATGTTATGTATAAGAAGAAAATGTTGGTTTCTGCACATAAGTTTATTTTACCCTACTAATGCCTACAAGTGAGGACTATTAAACATTATAATCTCTACATTACTGTCATGCTTTATTTCTGCATTCCTGTCATGCTTTATTTCTACATTCCTGTCATGCTTTATTTCTGCATTCCCGTTATGCTTTGTTTGTACATTACTGTCATGCTTTATTTGTACATTACTGTCGTGCTTTATTTTTACATTACTGTCAAGCTTTAATTATACATTCCTGTCATGTTTTATTTCTACATTCCTGTCATGCTTTATTTCTAAATTACTGTAATGCTTTATTTCTGCATTCCTGTTATGCTTTATTTCTACATTACTGTCATGCTTTATTTCTGCATTCCTGTTATGCTTTGTTTGTACATTACTGTCGTGCTTTATTTTTACATTACTGTCAAGCTTTAATTATACATTCCTGTCATGTTTTATTTCTACATTCCTGTCATGCTTTATTTCTAAATTACTGTAATGCTTTATTTCTGCATTCCTGTTATGCTTTATTTTTACATTACTGTCATGCTTTAATTATACATTCCTGTCATGTTTTATTTCTCCATTCCTGTCATGCTTTATTTCTAAATTACTGTAATGCTTTATTTCTGCATTCCTGTTATGCTTTATTTCTACATTCCTGTCATGCTTTACTTCTACATTACTCTCATGCTTTATTTCTACATTCCTGTTATGCTTTATTTCTACATTACTGTCATGCTTTATTTCTGCATTCCTGTTATGCTTTATTTCTGCATTACTGTCATGCTTTATTTCTGCCTTCCTGTTATGCTTTATTTCTACATTCCTGTCATGCTTTATTTCTACATTCCTGTCATGCTTTATTTCTACATTCCTGTCATGCTGTATTTCTCTATTCCTGTCATGCTTTTTATCTACATTACTATAATGCTTTATTTCTGCCTTCCTGTTATGCTTTATTTCTACATTCCTGTCATGCTTTATTTCTACATTCCTGTCATGCTGTATTTCTCTATTCCTGTCATGCTTTTTATCTACATTACTATAATGCTTTATTTCTGCATTCCTGTTATGCTTTATTTCTACATTCCTGTCAAGCTTTATTTCTACATTACTGTCATGCTTTATTTCTACATTACCGTCATGCTTTATTTCTGCATTCCTGTACAAGCATGTTTAATGGCTATTTCCACATTAATAGCTTTGCAACATGATACATGCACTTTCATCATACAGATTTTACTGTCCATGTCATGCATTGAATTGACCATTTGATCCACAAAAAGATACATTTATTTCAGTAGTAAAACATGTACAATGTTACAGTCAGCTCAGTTCTAATACTTACACCATTGTTACAAGCTAATTTGGTCCATAGGCAATATCAGGCCACTTGAGATACTCAATATTTCATTTCTCTTATTACTCCAGGCAGAACATGGACAATAAACACAGCCAGATATACTCATTTGATACTAGATATTTCATTTCTCTCGTTACTTTGGCAGAACTTGAACAACAAACACACAGCCAAATATACTCGTCAAGATAATCAAGGCACTCGATATGGTTATGAGTGTGCAGAGGAGAGAGACTATTATCCCTACTGGCAATCCTCACCCTGGAAAGTAAGTGTTCTTTGTGATCATTTTTCTAACTGGACCCTGCTTATTGCACAATTTATAATATAATTTTTTTGTCCCATATTTTCATTGTAAAATGGATGGTATTGGGTTTCTCACCCTATCCTTTTGTCTTTACATCCATCCTTCATCCCACTTGTTTATATACAATAACTCAATTACAGTTCTAGAATATAATATAAATTTCTTTGTAGCAGGAAAGACTTGGTGATTGAGAAATTTACTAGTCCTGCTGAATGTTCACTAGTCCTTCACACGAAACAATATCAGACAAATAACTATATTAGTAATGCTTTTATTTCTTCAATATCACCATCATTCATAATCCAGAAGTACAGATCTTGCTTTAGAAAACCACAAAGGGTACTTGAAAACACTCAATAGAAGTTCAAAAGAAAAACAATGATTTGCCAGAAAGTAGCTATAAGAACAGTTGACTGGGTAAACATATTATCATCATCTGTAAAGAAACAAAATAAAGTCAAATATCCAAAAATAGGATGTCATGAAACCAGTTGCTACTTTCATTGTCAATCCAAAATTTTCTTCAAGCACAAGATACAGCTTTTAAGCTTGGTATTTGACTTCTAAATGGTGTTTAGATCTGCAGTAGGATTTCGACGTTTAGTGTGACCCCTGATTCAAAGTATGTCTTTATGCACGTCAGATTAGGAATCTTTGAGAGTATTTGGCATGGACTAGACTTTTCTGTGCCATCTGTCCCTAGACTCCCTAGATTTGGTGTCAGCACTTGTAAATATAATAGGATGTCTGCACACCATTTTGTTGTGGTCATTGTGTTAATGTTTAATGAGATTAAGTATTATAGGCTGGCTTTCATTCCTTGTGAATAATTGAATCCCATTGTAATGAATTACTAAACAATGTTGAGGTCTCAAATAATATTTTATATACCCTCATTTGGGAGAGAAAAGGCAGGTATATTATTTGCATCCCCATGTCTGTAAGTCCTTAAATATGTCTCATTTCATAGGAATCTATATTTTACCTACTTCCACTAAAACTAATGTAATTCTTGGGCCTCTGCTCACCTTTGTTTTTTTTAAATGACTTCACGAGTCACTGTTTAAAAAGAGGGTTGGAATGTTTGCATATAATTTTTCTGTCAATATAGTGTTGCAAGAGACATGTACTCCAAGGGTGGTTGCCACAAAAGTTAAGATTATCACAGTGAAAGCATTTTTTTTTGAAGAGAAATGAAAGTCTTCAGAAGATTACAGTAAAGAATGTTAATGATGAGACAAGCAGATTAAATTGTCTGCATAAGTATTTCATTTATTTATATTGCATCTGTTGTATTAAAAATACTCAAGATTACCATGACACAAAAATAAAATTGCACAAGCAATTCCTTGTATTCATATTACATGATTATACATGTTTTGTTGTCTTCTGAAAGACAAAATGAACTTCTCAATGTAAATTTTGTTGTATTCAAGCTTCCATTAACCAATAGTTGATGTGCTTCCTTTGAAAGTATAAACACATTGTAGTATAGCGTTCTGAGTAAGATGACGAATCTGGCTTACAAAGGTACACCTATTTTGTAGTTGGTGTTGTTTCACAGGATGCTTCCTTATTATCAGCACAAATGGGTGTGACTATGTGTTTTGATATTTCACAATCATCCCATTTCAGAGGTGGTCAGAGTAGGAGGTTTACCCCTATTTCTTTCATATTTGAAAAGTTACTAATGTTGAAAGGCAGCTAATGTGGGAGAATAAAGAAGTTATTTTCTTAAATATACAGCATGTGTATTTAGATGGTTTGCAAGTGACTGCATCATATGTGCATTGTCAGCTTTTACTTATTTGATGTATCTGTTTTAATGTCTTTGTCGCTTGGTCATTATTCGAAATGTGAACAGTGTTAAGTTATCATTGCAGATCATTATTGGCAATGTGAACAGCTTTGTTATCATTACAGATCATTATTGGAAATCTGAACAGATTTATGTTATTACAGATTATTACTGGAAATGTGAACAGCTTTATGTGATCATTACAGATCATTATTGGAAATGTGAACAGCTTAGTTATCATTACAGATCATTATTGGAAATGTGAACAGCTTTGTTATCATTAAAGATCATTATTGGAAATTTGAACAGCTTTTTGTTATCGTTACAGATCATTATTGGAAATGTGAACAGTTTTATGTTATAAGTACAGGTGTAAAATGAGCCATTCACCTTATTCTTCTTTATGATAGTTTTGATTTTGCAAAAAACACCGGCATAAGTAATTATTACGACCTTGAAAATTCCTTAAATTTAAGGGATTGCATTGAAAATATCTTGAATTTGAAAAGTCGGATTTATCCTTGAAAAGTCCTTCATCATATAAATGGGCTATTTTCTTTTCTTTTGCTGCTTTATCATCCATACATCAATCATTGGGTATTGGACATGATTTCAAAACATGTTTCTGGTTCCAGTGAAAGTCTGCCTTTCTTTTTTATGTCCTACTGTAAATATGATTGAAGCACATGTTGTTTTATTGAAACTTTTTCCCATTACTCCAGATATATTTGTTGAGTGGCATAGTGCATTTATAAAATATAAAAATATTTTCACTTGTTTTATCTTTCATATGCTTTCTGGTATTCCATCCATGCTGTAAAATCATTAACTATGAAAACATTCTCACAGATTTTATGTGCAGTAGGTGTGTTCTCACTCTTATCCTTTTGAAATGATTAAGTGTGAAATGTATGAAATTATTGATTAAATATTATTCATACTTGTTCAAACCAATATTTTCATGTGTGAATCCATCATGCCATGCAATGATTGATTGTGTGTACCAACAGAAGTTATAATTACAGTAAGAAAAATTAATTTTTTGTGATATATACCAAAAAGTGGAAACTGCATTATCTTTCAGGCACAGAGATTAACTTTTGTCAAAGATATTTGATATGCCATGGTTTGTTTATCAACAAAGTTATATTCCTTGACCACATTATAAACAAAGTTAAAAACCTAGTGTGTTGCATTACTCAATCAGACCTCCTTTTTGGTCATATAGGTTTAACATATTTACAGAATGTCAAAAATGTAATTTAGTACAAAAGATTAAATTATTCCAAAATTATTGTTATCTTACATTGCTGACATTTTTATGATTGGTCTATGATTACAATTGAAACTGAGATGATCTTATGAAGGGAGTGGTGATAAAGAATGACTTTTGTCTTCTAAGCTTAAAGTCAGAAGCAAGTTTGGTATAAAATAAAAAGAACCTTTTTTGTATACATAAAAACAAGATATGTTTCATTTTGTGGTACAAAAATAACATATTGTAGCTCATAGTTTTGCCACTTGTTAAAAAAATTATGATTTTTGTACCAAATGATGCTTTAATGTCTGCGAGTAATATTTGAAAAGAAAAAATCATAGATGTATGTAGAAATTGTCCTTCTGTGCCACATTTTATATAACATTTTTAAGACATACAAGAAAATCTAATTTGTGTCATTTTGGTGGGAGTTTTGTGGCAACTTTTTAAATGACATATTATTCTGACTTTAGGACATAGCTATTGTGACGAATAATGCAAAGAAATGTCCTTACTACCAGTCTGAGAGTCAGAATGTCAAATCACGCTGGGGATGTTACTTCTCGTTTGAGGATCTAAAAAAAGCCAAGGATCAAATCAACAACTTCCCAAAGAAAAGTCTTCCCAACAACAAAGAAGATTGTGAGGTACAGTTGTGAAATTTTTCAGTACAGATGTTATTATTATCATTACCTATATTGTATGTCTGACAGATTTATAATTTTGGTGTAAACTGTACTGTCATGGTATTTTTTGGCATAGGAAGAATACTAACTCCTGTATTGACTAGTAATCTTTTCATTTACTTTTCATTCTGATAGCAAATTTAATAATTTAGCACTAATGTTACTCGTTTTTGTAAAATGATAAGATACAAATTTTTTTTAGATCAACTTGATTATAGAACCATATACTGCCCAAGATAAATTTCTCCAATCTGCAAAATGAATCACTTGGATATTCTTGGAAATAACTTTTATTGTGTTATGTATATGTAATTTAATTACTTGTGTGTTAGTTTAAAAAAAAAAATTTTATTTTATTTTATTTCATTACATGTTATTGTAGTGATAACTTTATTCACTGGATTTGACATTTTTTCAGAAAATTCAGTTCAGTTCATTTTGACCTGATAAAGAAGCAGTAGTAGAAACATTGTATCTGTTGATGACCTAGATTCAGAGCCAATTTCAAGTTTGGAGTAAACAACGTTTTTTGTATTTTTAAATCTTATACTAAGATTCGTTCAGTAGAACCAAATCCGTACATAGCGTACATGACAGTCGGCATGTAATGTTTCTAAGCAGCTCTGAGGATGTGATCACGTGAGCCCATACAGGGATCTGTTTTGCATTGTAGTTAGGCTTAAATCTCACGTTATCATAGTGATTTTGACCAGTCTTCCTTTCAACGTTTGGAGCTCAAAGGTGTTTTTGTTGTGACCAGTTTGAGTTGAATTTTTATTTTAATTCAATTTAAAGTAATTTATTTTCCCTGGAAATTACTAGTGCTCATCAGAATTCTTGGACAAAAACATTTATTGGAAATTATTCAGAATTCAAAATGGAATATTATTCTTGGTGATTCAACAAGGAACTGTTGACACATCAGGACAAAGCAGGTTATTGAAGACGTCATCGCCTTCCATCTTGGAACTCATCGGGATTTGAACTGTGATTCACTTAGGACTTTTTATTGATAAGACTTACATTTATTAATTCGAGGATTAATTTTAGATTAGTTTCATAAACAATAAGTCCTTTTTCATATTTTTACCTTGTTTTCTAGGGAAATAAATTATTTTGTTAAATTTTACAAAGCTTGTTGGCTTCACTCTTTTCTTTGTTACTTTTGTACGAGCCTAGACACATAACAATTGTTCAACTCCAGTTAAAGACCTTACTTCAAGTGATGAGTTAGCTTGTCATATACAGTGGTGGGACTGTCATTTACAATGGTAGGACTTTGAAAAGTCTTTTAGATTTTTTGCATAGTCTACAATGTAATAAATGTGATCTTGAGGCCATTGTGACGTTCAGTTTATTGCAAATTCATTTATTTTTGGGTGTCATTTTTTATGGTTAACTTGTGCAAAATAAATAATTTTGTTTATTTTTAAATTGATTTTCTTAGATACATGTCTCAGACAGAAATATAATGTAAGAAAAAATTCAAATATGGTTTGCAGTAATGATGAAATTTTCTACTTCTTCACAGTAACAATGAAATCTTCACATCTTCATAGTAACAATGACATCTTCACAGTAACAGTGAAATCTTCACAGTAACAATGACATCTTCACAGTAACTATGAAACCCTCACATCTTCTCATTAACAATGAAATCTTCACATCTTCACAGTAACAATGAAATCTTCACAGTAGCTATGAAACCCTCACATATTCACAGGAACATTTTCATAAATTGGTTGTCAAGAAATGGAATGAATCTGTAGATTTTCTTTGGCAGAAATATTTACTGAACAACATCTTAAACAAATCTTTGCACTAAAGTTTCATATTTGTGCTATTAGAATCTTGCATTTGAAGGTAACTGGACCTAAGTTGAGAATGTACTATGCCAGGTATATCTTTTGTAATGCCAGTAAATCTAAGTTAATGCAGAATTACAGCATAAAAGAATTATTTCCAATTATATTTGGTTAGCAGTTAGTAATTAATTTATTTAATACACATTCAGTCTTGGATGTTCAGTCAGCATTTTGGTATGATACTAACGTTGTGACCTCTTTATTAGCACACCCACTTAGGAATTATTTACCACTTGAATAATATATTTGATTTAATATTCTAATCTAGTGAACAAATATAGCTAAGTGTGTTCTGACATCTTTTGTATTATCATGAATTTCTGGAAATTGAGAAATGTAATTTTCCAAAGTGTGAGTGTCTTGTCAGGAAAAAGAACATTTAGAATGTGTCTTCACTGACATATGGATATTTTTAAATGCACCCAATGAAACTTCTGTAAGTCAGAGTTTGCTTTGATTTCTATTTAAAATACATCCAAAAAGTGGAAAAAAGATCAGGAAAAAACAAAAACAACAAACATAGGGTATGGAATAATTCAAATCTACACATTTGCTGTGTTCCATTTCAGGACTGTTCCATTAAAACATACATGGGACCAAGACACTTTTATAGTGGGGGTGCTCACCCATATGTGCAATTTTGAATTTTCTTATCATTTTAATATGAACTCTGTGAAATCAAAATACCTTGGCATATATATTTAAAAAACTGCCTTCCCTGGGTACCATGTATGTTTAAATGGAACAGCCCTCAGGGGATCAAATGTGTGTGACATGGCATAGGAATACATTTAAGTCTGATGATTTCAACATATTTATGCACCATATCAATAATTTACTTCCTACCGGCCTAAAACAAAACAAACTGTATCAATTTTTGTGTACAAGGACCCTATATTCACTCCTTTCAGAAAACAGAGGTTAATGGTATTAAAGGAACGTGGAAAGAGTTTCCAGCACATGGATTGCCTCAACCTGACTGTCGAGAGACAGAGTTTTCTCGAGACAATCATCTTGGTAATGGACTGGATGGTAACCCCACTGTGTACAACTGGACCCTGCCTGATATTAATGAAGACAAATGTGTCTTTAGAATCAGGTAAAGTTACTCCCTTTGTAATTTGCATTCTGTCTGGTTTTTAACCTGCATTTCCAGATATGATCTAGTCCTTGATGATAAACTAAATGGCATTGAACATGAAATAGAAAGAAATATTTACATCTAAATGGAAACTTATTAATACAGATATTCAATTTATTCACTAGGTCTGCCTGCATGTTTCAGAAGGCCTGTCAATCTGCATGGAAATTTACTGATACAAATCTTTGGTGTATATAGTAGGTATGCCTGCATATTTCAGAAGACTTTTAGAATTACCTGGAAATTTACTGATATAGATATTTGGTGTATTGTTCAGTTGAGCCTACCTGCATATTTCTGAAGACAGAAATACTGGTCACTTAGAGAAGCTCTTCAACAAATACGTATTATGTTTTATTTAGGGCTGTTATAATATTTGGTTTCGAGATCTTGCTTAACAGGTAAAGTGTACTAACCTCATTTTACAGGTACAACATATCCACTGAGGACTATGATAGCTGGAATACCACTGCTGAGTACAATGGAAATCCCACTAAACTTGATCTATCAACCAAGTATGGCTTGCCAACTGAAGAGGATGCCAAAAAGAGAGGTTTTGTCTTCAAAGGGAATCCAAATGTCAAGCTTTTTGCTGCTGCAAACTTTGAGCTTCAACTTGCAATGGATACTTCTCAATATGGCCGCACATTTCAGGACAGGTTTGCAGCACTGAATTCATTACTGTGTGAAAACTGTCATTTTAACCTTGTTTGGTATAAATCATCATCCCTACTATCATTAACATCATCAAAATCATCATCCCTATTAATGTCATCAAAATCATCATCCATACTATCACTTACATCATTTAATTCACCATTCCTGCTATCACTAACATCATCAAAATCATCATCCATACTATCACAAACGTCGTCAAAATCATCCCTACTTTCACTGACATATCAACGTCATCATCCCTACTGACACTATCATCATCAAAATCATCATTCCCAATATCACTAACATCATCAAAACCATTATCCCTACTATCACAAACATTATCAAAATCATCAACCCTACAAACATCATCAAAGTCATCATCCCCAGTATCACTAACATCATCAAAATCATTATCCCTACTATCACCAACATCATCTAAATCATCATCCCTATTAATACTAACATCATCAAAATCATCATCCCTACTAACACTATCATCAAAATCATCATTATAACATGTGCAACCTTCATTTAAATACATTAAGAAAACAATGCTCAGTTTGAGTCAAACTTCTAATGTTGTCTACAGGGATTTTATTTTCAAAAAGTTTGTAAATTATGAAAAACTAAACTTAGTTGAATTTTAATATCATTAACATCATCCATATCATCATCGTCATCATCATTGTCATCTTAGCCAGTGTTTGGTACTAAGTTAATGGCATTAATAATACGATACTTTGATGTGTATAACATCTGCTTATTTTACCCAGATTCTTATTTTAAGAAGGGGGTGCACATTTTATAGAAGAATAAAAACAAATTTCCTGGTCAACCTGACAAAAGGATCAAGGCACTAAATCCGCCTTCACGTCACATTCTTTCTTTGTGAAATATTGAATCTGTTACATTGTAACTAAATCATATACCAGCCTTATTAAATAATTAAATATTGCTTACCAACCTTGATAGTCTTGTTCTTTGATTGCTTATGTAAATAACTCATTTCATTTCACATCACTGTGTAACTTTTTATCCTGTGACATGACTGGAAAAAAAAATGTACATATGATTGGTAACTTATTGTTCTACTTTGTCATATTTACATTAGAGCTGTGCAAGGTACCACATTGCAGTGAAACAAATATGATTACTATATCCATTTCTGTTCAGTATCCTGTAATTGGTAAATGTTAACTAGTACATTTTTTCATCATTTATTAATTTCCTTATTTATGGTTGAATTGAAATATAATATTTTGAATTCAGACAGTGTTAATGTTCTCATTGGAGGCACACACATTTAGGGGACATTTTTTTCCTTAATGACTAGTTTGATATATGTTCCTTTTGAGGTGTGACTTTTGAGTATCATTACCTAAAGCATGTTTGAATTCATCTTGTCAACAGTTCACATCTGCAATCTTAAGCTGTCTAACTACCATACATGTACCAAGATGAATTCATTTTCTCAATAGAATCAATATTATATCCCACCTGTATTCATTATGAAGCTAACACTGTTTACTAATTAACATATTTATTTTAAATTAGTTTATTGGACATGTGCTGCTTGGTATATATTTTCAGTTTCTGTTTGTTTTAATGTAATGATGTTAATGTATACAGTAGTGTCCTGTGACAGACATTTATCCTTGTAAGTTTCTTTACCAGTGAGACTTTTGTACTCGCCAACACAAGTGTCAAGATCTTTGAATTTATGGTGAGCAAGAGCAAAAATTGGACCAAACACCACCTAATTACAGGAAGTGTATGTGTGTTTATTGATAATCTTCTTTGGTGGAAAAAGGAGACATCATTTTACTTGCAGAAAAACGACACAGCATTCTAAATGATCATTCTTGGGATTTAAACTAACTGGAGTTTATATGGATATAAATATTATGAATATTTAAATATAAACTGCCTGTTGCATAAACACATGGTAAAAGAGCAGCTAGAAGGGAGTTTATTGTAGTAAAATCTGTTAGAGAGTGGAGAAGAATGACAGATAGGGACATAGAGCAAGTTTTTAAGAGTGCTGACATTGAACAGGAATTTGATGCAATAGACTGAACTCCATCAACAACACAAACTTTAAAACATCCCTTTTAAGGGCCAACCAGAAAGTCGGACCGATATACTTTCAGTACTGTAACTATGTTCATTCTTTCTCTTATGGAATCTTTGAAAATAATG
>JAECUM010020118.1:0-75907 GCA_016617855.1 Megalonaias nervosa
AACACATACAAATAAAATTTTAAAAAGGTTCAGATAATCAAGAGTGTCCATAATGTTCCTTTAGTGCCAAATTGTTCATTTAATTTTAAAAATCCATCCATTTATATCCTGGTTTCTTAATTGTTTTTACCACTTCATTGATTTTCTTGCATATCATCACCTCTTTGATATCTTTTGGATCAGTTCTGTAAGTAGTATTTAAGGTTGATGATTCTCTCTCAAAAACCCCTTACCCCTCCAAAACGTTATACGTTAACATTTTTGTCAGCAGCCTTTTTTAGCTCAAAATGATGACTTTCATATTTCCGACAAAATACGTTTTGTCTAGGGTAGGGGGGTCTCTGAGATAGGAACAACTCAGCTACCTATTACAGTCCTATACTTATTAGATAAAATTTCATATTAAACAAATGAAATATTATATATAATGTCATTCTCAACCTGACATGTTGGATTTGATCTCACAAACAGATTTTGTAAGAGATTTAATTCCATCAAATCAGCCTCAGGTTATACTGGTATAAAACCTAAATTAATAAGCGATTGTATTAAAAAAGTTGGTTACCATATATCACCAAAATATGGATCAGTATGGTTATTCGCGACTGAAAATGATATGAGAATAGCGGGTTGGGCAGATGATCTAATGACATTTATTGACAATATGGTTGATATTTTATTTGATAACGATATTTCTAAAGCTATACAAAATTAAACATCTACTGTTGTAACCCATATTTTATGATAATCTTTTCATATCTGCTGACTCTCATTGGTAGAATATCTGTTAACATACTGTCAATGATACGTAACTCGCGTATTAAATCGTCCATATCATATTTTATACCTCTCAAATAAGATCGTATTTGATCAAGTAATTTTTTATAGGTGATACTTGCTGTTTTGCAAGCATTTTTTTTTAGTCGCAAGTCGAGGTTCAATTTTTTTACACACTGTTGCAAGAGAAACACCGACACCAGATATTATTAACAAAAACGGATTTAATGATGCGCCACTTGAAATTATACCAGAGCTAGTCATTAACAGTGGCAAATATGATATCACTCGGAGTATTTTTTTTACGCACCAAAGTTTTTTATGATAATATTTATAATATTGCATTAGAGCGTCCACATCTTGTTTTGGAATGTTTTCTGAAATATGATTGAAATCAACTATACTTTTTTTCATTATATAATATTTGTTTACAGATTTTATTACGTAATTACATTATGAAAATCAGCTACAAATTCTAGAGACCAAAAATAATCGCAAACGAAATTTTCCTTTGATGTTAACCTAAATGTTTCTTTGATGTTCTTGGTTAGCATCACCAGCATAGGATTAGATTATACATTTCGTGTTCCATAAGATGAAGTGATCGAAGTAATTTCCAAACCGTATATGGACGGCCTGTATAACCCAGTTACTTCTGCGGTATGATCGATAGTGTTATCGCGCGGTATCCATGCTTTTATTTCTAATGCTACTGTGTATACCATATTGATGATCTTGTGTAGAATTTTAGTAAGTAATTCTGTTACTAGATTTGTTTTTTCAATAATACCAGGAATTCTGTTAATAATATCGTTTAGTTTTATGTTAATGTCAGCAAGTTTAATATCTACAACCGCTGGATTTCCAAAAAATTCATTAATAGATTTGTTTATATTTCTACGAAAATTTAAGAACGTTTGTAAGTGATTAGAAAAATTAGTACTTAGTGTAGTCATTGCATTATTAATTGTAGGTAACGAAGTTGTCATAGGAATTTCCTTTATTGTCGACGTATTTCTTTGTTGCTGCGTCAAAATCTGTTTCTGGTGTTCTGAGATTATTAATACCATTATTGTTCATATTGAGAAATGCGCGCATTATACCACCACCGTTGACTAACACATACTTAGATTCTTGATCATCGACGTATTTTTTTGTTGCTGCATCTGATTCTGCAGCTGGGTCTCCAAGGTATGTAATTTTTTTCCTGACATGATAATATTACCTATAACTGTCCCACCTATTTTATCAAGTTTGTTATCATCAACATACTTTAACTGCAAATAACTTACCGCTTGAGTTTGATTTAAGTTTGCTGGTGGATACCTGGTCTCTAAATTTATAATTGTTTTTCCTGACATATCTAAGTTACCTCTTAAAGTTCCACCTGATTTATCTAGTTTATTATTGTCAACTTATTTAAGTTGTGCATAACTAACAGCTTGTGTATCAATGACATTTATTGGCGGATAATCTGTTTCTAACTCTAATACTCGTTGATTTGACATAAACAAGTTTCCCGTCATTGTGTCGCCGGATTTTTTTAGATAGCCTGATAAATCAACCTTACCGTCTGTTATTGTTGTACTTTCAGCTGATGAATCTCCTACTAATGTTCCAAATTTTGTATAAAAACTCATTATTTATTTATCGTTTGACAAAAATTATATAACATAAAACTGTATAACAATAATGGCAAAATCATCGATATTAAATTTTGATACTGAACGTTTGGTGAAACATAAACATAACAATGAACTTCCAGATTGTCATTATCTTATTGTTGGAAGAACTGGATCCGGAAAAACAAACTTAGTTATGAATTTACTTTTAGGAGATAATTTTAACTACGATCGTGTTTATATTTACACGATTAATCCGCAACAGGATAAGTACGAGCTACTTAACAATTATACTGACAAACTGCGTGATGATCTTGAAGCTGGGGAAGATTTTTTTATTATCAAACAACCAGAAGACTTGTTCCAGTTAATCAACTTGATTCGTCCGAACACAAGATAGTTGTTTTTGATGATATTCCGCTAAACAACGAGGAAATGAATAAAATCAGATCATATTTTTCATTATCACGTAATAAGAAATGTAATTCTATTTATCTCGCTCAGGGTTTTTATGATGTTGATAGATTTATTAAGCGAAACACTGGTTGTTTTATATTATTTCCAGGACTTGACAATGTTGACGTTAGAAATATCGCGAACAAGCAGTGTGGTGATGTAACAAAAGATAAATTTATTGAACTATATCATCAAGCAACTGCAAATAAATATGACTTTTTTTTGTTTGATAAATTAACAAATGATACGAGTAGAATGTTTCGATGTTGTATTGAAAAATATCTACAATAATTTTTATACAAAATAGTATATAATTAATGGAAAGACAAGCAAAGTACAAAAAACATATAGAAAATCTAAAAAATCTTGCACAATCTCAGGCAAAATTTAAGCAGCAAGTACAGCAAGCACGACGTGGCCAAGTGGTTGCAGCAGAAACAACAGCTGCCGCTCTCAAACCAGTTACTGAGGCTTTACTTGGAAAACAACCTGAAAGTAAGCCATTATCAGAAGAAGAACTTAAGCGACTACAGGAAAAAGGTTTACTCGGACTAGTTAAAGAACAACAAGAAGCAGCTATTGCTAGATCTGATGCGGAGAAAAAAAGATTAGCTGAGGAACTTACAGAGCATATGGATAATCCTGTTGCAAGACAAGCTGAAATAGATCAGCTAATAAATAATCCACTAGCACTTGAAAAAAAATTAGCAGAATTAATAACACAAGAAATTAAAAAAAAATTAGTGGATATTGAAAAGGAGCAAGAAAGATTTGGCCAGTTAACGGTAAAGTTTATGGAAATTGAAGATCAAAAACGATGGTATATAAAACAAGCAAATAATGAGATAACAGATGATGAATATAATAAAATTTTAGAAGAAAATAATATAAAAAATCTTGATAATATAAGTAAATGGAGTGATGAAGAATTTAACACATTAATTACTAAATTAACTGTAATAATGAACAACGGTGTTGCTGCTAGAAATGAGTTAAACAGTCACAGAAGGGATAAATATACTTCCACTGTATGATAGAATTAGATATGGTGTTATTGCTTTAGTAATTGAAAAAACAGCACAAAACAGTAGAACAAAACCTTTTGGTAGGGGGTGGAATTTTAAAAGAAAATTTGAATTATTCGATAAAAGTCGTTTAGAAAAATAGAAAAGAAAAACAGGAACGGGTGTTAGAATATTTTCATCAGTTACTGAAATGATAGGCAGATTAATGCTATTGATATCATCAAAAGAAGCTGGAAATGTTGGTGCTGAAATTGAAAATGAAATTATTGACATACTTGATAATTTGAGATCAGAAAATTTATTAACATCTGACGAATACGAAACTTTACATCACGATTTGATATAATCGCGGCGATTTAATTTTATAAAAATATAATAATAAATGTCAGCAACGTTATTACTAGACTCTGGCCAATCTGATAAAGATAGCGCAAATTTTTCTGTAAAGTATATTCCGCCAATAGAACTAGATCATGAGAAACAATACGAAATTGGACTAATTTCCTGCACTTGTTGGAATGCTATGGCTAATGTAAAAACTGGAGTAAATGATGAATTTGCATTTACTGTTCCTATACGTACTCCACCATTTGTCGCGTGGAAAACAATTAAAATTCCACAAGGAGCTTATAATGTCAGTGATCTAAATAAAATAATAAAAGAACTTATAACAAAAAATAAAGGTATAGCTGATAATTTTGAGATTACACCAAATTATAATACGTTACGCGCAAGAATGAAATTGAAAGATATAACAGTTAGTCTTGTATCGCAAACAAGTATCGCACCACTGATAGGATTTTATTATTATGTATATCCTGCTCTTAATCATGATAATCCCGAAACGTATGACGGCCAACTGCCAGTAAATATAACTGAAGTAAACGCAATATTGGTAAATTGCTCTATCGCATCTGGATCTTATTCAGCTAAAGGTAGTAAAGGACAAACGATATACAGTTTTTCACCAGAAGTTCCACCAGGATCTCTTATGCAAATTAGTCCACGTCATATTATTTATTATCCGTTAAGCGTTGAAAATCAAATAACAGAAGTAAATATGCAATTGACAGATCAGTCTGGAAGACAGTTAGATCTTAATAATGAAATTGTTACTTATTATTTACACCTACACGAACAGTAAACATATTTTGTAAGAAAAGCTATAAGATTTTTAGTTATGCAAAAGATTTGACAACAAAATTATACAACCTCAGAGATAATGAAACAGAAAAAGGTTTATAGAAGAAAAATAGTAGGAGGATTTTTGGGAAATATATTTGCTAAAATTATAAAAAAATATTCCAGGAATAGCTCATAAAGTTGCACCAAATGCACTTGACGGATCAAAAGCTTTTGCAACTGGAGCTGCATCTGCTGCTGGAACTGCTGTGGGACAAAAAATAACTGATAAAATAAAAGGCGATCCACAACGTGGTATACCGACAATCAAACAAGTTATTTCAGAAATCGCACCAACAAAAGAAACTCAACGTGCAATGATAACAACAACAAAAAAGCTTTTATCACCACAAGGAGAACAAATTATACAAAAATTAATATCTAAAGTAACAGTGCCGCAATAGCTTCGCTATCATTGATGACAAAATTTTGTATAACCTAATAAATCAAAAATGTCCGTAAAAAATTATCTCGATTTAGCAGAAATTTATGACACAGACGATGCAGTAACAGAATTCGAATACGTTGAATATCTTGATGAAAATTCTAGCGAACCTAATAAGGCTGGCCTCAAAACATTTTATACTCGAGACGAGGACGTATTTTTACTTCCTCATAAAGCAATGTTGGAAGTTCGTGGTCAGATTATGACATTAGCTGTTCCACCTGCCACAATTGCAGCTGGAACAGAAGTAGCTCTTATAAATAACGGTTGGTGTTTATTTAAAAGTGCTAAATATCAGCTGGTCAATTAATCTATCGAAGATATTTCAACTTACAAGTTGCAAGTACAATCTTAAATATTATTTCATTTTCCGATGATTACTCCAGATCAACTGCAACTAATATGATGTGGTTCAAAGATACTGGAGCTGCTATAATATTTCCTGCGATAAATGAATTTATTTTATGAATGGCATTAGCTGCTGGAGCTAATGCTGCTGTAGATGCTGCAACTGTGAGAGATTTCCTTATCGCTAATGCTGTCTATTTTGGTATAGCCGCACCAGATGCAGCCGCCAATGCAGACGCTACAAGAACCTCACTTACTGGAGCTTGCAATAATCTTGGTATAGCACCACCAGGAACAGCTGCTGATGGTACTGCAATGTTAGGTTTGGTTAATAACGCAATTAACTTAAGAAATAGATGTTACAATGAGGGTTATACTAAGAGAAAGGCACTTGCAGCATGATCATGTCAAATTACAATGATGCTGCCACTAAGTACAATATTTGGCTTTTGCAGGGATTATAATAAAGTTTTTCATGGAGTTAAACACACTTATTTTAGATCGATCAGAACAAAATGATTGTTTATTTCGACATGGCGGGGTTGATGTACAATTTATCATAAACAAACTTGCGCTGTGGATGCCAAGAATAACTCCGTCAATCACTAAAATGGCGGAATTAAATAATATGCTGGAAAAACACAGAAACAGAATTTATGTTCAGCAACATAGAATATATCAAACAGCAGTTCCGAATACCACCGACTACACATGGCGAGTCACGACAACACCAAATGAACAAAGGCCACGGCAATTATTTGTTGTATTTCAGCAACAAGCTCGACGTAACAACCAACAACAAAATAATGCAATATTTGATAATGCTGATGTTAGACGAATATACGCTAGAATAAATTCAAAGCAATATCCGGAGTGAGCGATAGATTGTAATTTTGCAGATGACGCTAATAAAAATATTACTAGACCGTACATGTATTTACTCGATTCAATGCAAAAATATCAAGATGCTGAGATGGATCTCAGATATCAGTAGAGGGATTTCAGACACTTTACCCAATATTTTATTTTGATGTTAGTAAACATAGCGAGCAAGCTGTAGACAGCACAGCTGATATTGAAATTACTTGGACACTAGGAGCAGCTCCAGCAGCGCAGTTAAACGTGTTTGCGTTAGTAATAAGCGATAAATTTGTTACAATTGACTCTGTCGGAGGTAAAATGACAGTCCAAGTTTAAAGTGCTTTGCACTTTACTTTAAGTTTAATCTGTAATCATTATATAAGATGACAAAATATATTGTAAAAGAAATATATTTGACCGATGGTCAAGTTAAAAAATTAGCGGCTGCTGTTGCAAAACAGAGGCAAGTATCATTAAAGGTCAACCATAACGCAGCGGGTACTTTAACAAAATTAATGTTAACCAAAAAACAAGTAAATAAATACGATCGCAAAAAACCTTTTGTTTTAAATTTAAGCGCTGCACAAATAACTGCGATGGCAAACATGGCGGTTTCTTCAGTCCGGCACTATCTGTAATAGCTAAAACATTATTACCGAAAATTTTGCCTGTGTTAGGTACATCAGGATTAGCAGCAGCGTCTGGAGCAGTATCTGGCGCAACGGAAAATGCAGTTAAAGGTAGTAGTATAAAGAAAATTTTCGTATGAATATCAATGGTAACAATTTTTTAGTTTAATGTTTCGTATGAATATCGATGGTAACAATTTTATGTGATTGATAAATATAATGCCTAAAAGAAAGACAACAACGAAAAGAAAGACAACGACGAAGAAAAGACATGACAGAGGCGAAAAGGGGGATTTATTCCAATAGCCCCGTTATTAGCAGGATTGGCAGGAAGTCTATTACCAAATCTGTTAGGAATAGGATGAGGACTAATGTTACCAGGAACAAGGAGATAAAATCTGTGTTAAGTAATTTTGATATACTTGATAAACTAAAAAAAGTAAAAAATTTCCACGGAGTTTATTCTAAAGATGAACTTACAGCGATTCCACTACAAGCGACATCGTGTGTTATAAATATACAAGATTTTAATGACGGATCTGGCACACATTGGGTAGCTGTTTATGATAACAATTATTTTGACTCGTTCGGAATTCCACCGAGTGACGCAGTAAAAAAATATATGAGCAGAATGCAAGATACTAAATCTCTGACAAAGTCTGTTACAAAAATAATAAATTATTCGTCGAATCAAATTCAACCAGTTGGAACTTCCGCATTATTGCGTAATGTTTATCAAACAGATGACCAAAAATCCAGATTTTTTAAAGTTTATTTTACAATTTGATAAACAACCTTCTCACGCTAATGGTGAGATTGCATTTAATTTTTGTAAAGCTACCTAAAGCTTGCAATTAATTTTATCTAAATTACAAATATAACAATGTCAACATGTTGTCTTAAGTGTAAAACTAAAACAGAAAATAAAGACAAAAAAACGGAAAAAAACAAAAAAATAATAGAATAATGCTGAAAAGGATTGTTCAATCTGCGGAAGAAAAAAAAGTATGTTTTTACCGAAAACAAAGTTGTCCGGAGCGGGTTACCCTGACAACGTCAGGGAGATTATTTTAGTAGACGACTAAATAAATAATGACATGTCAGTGCGATTGCGATAGAGATATATGCCTCGAGCAAAATAAAATTGTTACATATTGCCAGAAATGCAACAACAGAGAAATGATTGGAACGGGTATAGATATACATAAATTAATTGGCAAACTGCCGAGACCAAAAGGCAGTTGGACATTGCCAGGCCATAAATATACTGGACCTTATAATCCTCTTGATAAACAACTTGACAAAAACGATAATCCACTGCCAGGACAAGAGCCTTACAATCAAGTTGATGCAATAGCAATGCGCCATGCTATCTGCTACAGAGATATTGAACTTCCAGACAGTGAACAAAATAAACACAGCTGGAATAAAGTAATGTCAGACGAACTTCGTGATATGAAACCTGTAAATATGCGAGAACGTGTTGACGGAAGGCTGTTTCAGGGTTTTATTGGAGCAAAATATAAATTAGGTCTTGGAAAAGAATTATATGATGATCTTGCCTTAGAGCTACACAGACCTAAAAAAAAAAAGTTTCCACGACGTAAAGTTGTCGCAAATGCCGTTGATGACATCTGGGCAATAGATTTAGTTGATATGTCAAATCGAGTTCAGTTTAACAAAAATAAGAGATATCGTTTCAATGTTGTAGATGTTTTTAGCAAATACGCGTTTAGTATACCCGTTTTGGATAAAACAGGGACATCGATGACTGATGCGCTGAAACAAATAATAACAACTACAGAAAGAAAACCAAATAGAATTTGTACTGATCATGGAGCAGAGTTTTTTAATAAAAAGTTCGAGCAGGTTTTAGAGCAAAATAACATTAAAAAATATGTTTCTGGAAATGAGGGAAAAAGTGTCATCGTTGAGCGATTGAATCGCACGCTCAACGAAAAAATCCACAAATTTTTGACAGCTAAAAATACGAGTAAATATATTGACAATTTACAGAAAATTGTTGACGAATATAATAACAGAAAACACTGAACCACTAAACTGTCGCCAATTGACGCGATTGCAAATCCAATATTAGCAAACGAAAACATATACCGACGACACAAATTTAAAGTTGGTGATAAAGTTAGAATTTCTTTGACGAAAAAAACATTTGAAAAAGGTTATTCTCATAACTGGAGTGAAGAAGTATTTGAGTATTTGTTGTTGATAAAGTACTTTTAACAATACCAGTTACATACTTGCTGAAAGATTTATTAGGTGAGCCTATAACTGGCAGTTTTTACGAGCAAGAACGTCAGAAAACAGAACAAGATGTATTTGTTATTGAAAAAGTTATTAAAAAGCGCGGCAACAAAAGTTTAGTCAAATGGCGTGCATATGGCGATAAATTTAATAGCTGGGTACCAACTGAGTCGATATCATCGACTGCGACAGTATAATATTATTATACATTTCCTCGTATTTTATTAGTACTGACTTGCATTTTACTGGTTTGCATAAAGAAATTAAATGCAATTTTCTTGCACTGTCCATCGGCATTAAATTAAATATTTTAACAAAAATAAAATCGTATTTTATATTTCTTTGTTGTCCTGGTATTTTTACCTTTAAAAAGGGCTTTATAAGTTGCCAAAATATTTGATGCTCGGCAACAGTAAAATTAAATTTTAATATTTTTTTAGCAATATGGTACTTAACATCATATCGCCCAGTTGTTGGTCTGCTTAATTTTTTTTTACTAGCAACAACATCATCTTCGTCGTCGTCATAGTTATACAAAATATCTTTTTCAGTATAACCAGCAAATCTATCATTCGTAATATTTTCTAATGTAACATTTGAAACTGAAACAAAATCTCTCGAATATAGCTCTGCCAGTCTCTCAATTAAGTTCATTATTATAATAATCTTTTGTCTTATTAATAAAT
Organism: Megalonaias nervosa; assembly: GCA_016617855.1. Lineage (NCBI taxonomy): Eukaryota > Metazoa > Mollusca > Bivalvia > Unionida > Unionidae > Megalonaias > Megalonaias nervosa. The sequence continues at coordinate 10,297 of JAECUM010020118.1, forward strand.
AATAAGATGTTCGGAGAAATAAAATATCATCAGCGAGTTAATATACTAAATAACAAAGAACTAGCTGAGGCAATTCGAGCTTGCTTGTTGGGATATAATTTTTATTTTGTTGATGTTATGATAACATTAGGTGATTCCGACAAATTTTTATTAACAGCAGCGGACAAAATGAAACTTGGTACAAATAAAATAATGACATTACGATTTAATCGCGATGATGTTATGGAATTTAGTCATAATTGTCTTTCTCGGAATGATATAGAAAATATTATTAATTATCGTATTTAAAACTAAATCTATCAAATGTCAACATCGATGTTGCTGATTTTGTTACATTATCAGCTACAAATTTTACTGCACTTGGATTAATATTATGATATTTTGCCGCAGATGTTATTAATTTAAATTTCATTTCTTCTCCAGTTTCGAGATTTATTGAGATAATTGATTTTGGATTTTTAAAATTATTACCACCAGCATCTCCTCTTCTACTATTTTCTTTTGATGTTTCCAGATCTAAATTTTCTAAACGATTATCGGTCTTAATTTTATTTATATGGTCGATAACTAAACTATTAGGTATTAGTCCGTTAAAAGTTTCAAACACAAAATGATGATATTGATAATAAACAAAATTAGTTTTTGTTCCACGTACATCAACACCAAGATATCCACTGTTCTGTAAACTTCCAACAATTTTTTTAGTTTTTTTATGTCTAATAATTCCCTTATCATTTGCCTCATATAAATCAAATCTTGGATGAGGTTGAAATTCATTTTCTAATCCTAAATTTTCAGTATTATCATCAGCAACTGCGCCATTTGCTCTGTATACTCGTTGTCCTTCTGGAATATCGCCGCAAAACAGAGTATAAATAAAATCTTTTCTAAACATTTTAATTCTTTCTGCATTATCGCCTTTTACTGAAATTAACATAGCAGCTGGTGTTGGTATGCCAATAGATTTTTTAGATGCTATGTTGATAACAGAACCAAGTGCATTTGCAGCATATAAGTTGTATTTCATATGTACATGATAAGTTTCTTGCTCTTCCGCTGTCATTCTGATGTATCTCAAAATTTCTGTCATTATACTATAAGGTTTTTCATATCTCTAATTAGAAAAAAATCAATTAAATACAAAATATTACTATGTATATATAATGTTAAAATTGCGAGATATTGCTAAAAAGAGCATTATCAAATCAGAAAAAAATTGCCTCAGCATTTTCAGGTTATGACAATAGTTACAAACTTGATGATCAAAATGTTTTAGCAAATTTTAGCTCTACAAATTTATTTCATCTTTTACAACCTGTTATAGCTCGAGAACTTGCGGCTCATTAAAGTATCAAACTTATAGTCCAATATCATATGATTTTATCAAAGTTACACGCAGTTGAGGATGTGCTTGATATAATTTTTGAAACAAAAAGTTTTGACAGTGAAATTTCGGAACCATATTTAACAGCAAAATCGAGAAAAATATTAACTGGAACAAACATTGCCATGGTCGCCGATGAAATACATCAAGAAATAAACAAAAAATTAGAAGAATTTACTTCGTCAGGATCAGGTTGGAAATTTGACATGATAAGAGAAGTTTTATTTCACACAGCAAAATATAACGTACTTCACGGCAGCGGCGCTAATGGCGCTGGCTACGTCGATCTTCCTCAAAAAACTAAAAACAAAAAATGCTGTATAAATGTCAAAAACAATGATGACAAATGTTTTCAATGGTCTATTCTTTCTGCGATGTTCCCAAAAGAACAAAATGCTGATCGCGTTAACAAGTATTTTTCACACAAAGACAAACTAAATTTTTTAGGAATAACTTTTCCAGTAGCAGAAAATCATATACCAAAGTTTGAAAAACAAAACAGTATCTCAGTAAATGTTTTCGGACTAGACAAGAAAGAAAAATTTTACCCGAGATATATCTCAGAAAATGTTTCACAAAATACAATAAATTTATTATTTTATCAGGGATATTACTGTTGGATAAAAAACTTTAACGGCTTAGTTGGCGGACAGTATAGTAAAAATAAAAATAAAAAATATTTCTGCTATAGATGTCTGCACGGTTTTTCTAGCGATGGAAGACTGCAGGAGCATCTCAAATACTGTGTTAATGTTCAAAATATAACTATGCCTAGCAAAAAAGAAAAAATATTGAAATTTAAAAATTATGATCATAAACTAAATATTCCTTTTGTTATTTACGCTGATTTTGAGTGTCTACTTGTTCCTGTGGTTGGAGTAGACAATAATCCGAATAAATCCAGTACTAGAAAAATACAACAGCATATTCCTTGTGGAGTAGCTTATAAAGTAGTTTGTTGCGCTAGCGATAAATTTTCATCTCTCATAAAGTTATACAGAGGTCAAAATCCAGCCGTGTGTTTACTAAAAAATTTAATAGACAAAGTTAATAAAATTTCTAACAGATTACTTAAAACGGCTCCGATGAGAATAACGTCTAAACAACAACTTGATTTTGATGATGCAGTTAATTGTCATATTTGTGAAAAGTTGCTGGTAGACTCCAGCGGAGTTCGTGATAAGGTGCGAGATCATTGTCATTTGACCGGCCAATATCGCGGAGCAGCTCGTAACAGTTGCAATTCAAAATTTCATGCTCCAGATTTTATTCCTGTAGTTTTACATAACTTTCGTGGCTATGACAGTCATATCATTGTAGAAGCTTTTGGTGATGAAAATATTAAAGCTAAACTAAAATTAAATAACGTAATAAAATGTATTCCAAATAATTTTGAAAAGTATATGTCGGTGACGCTCGGCAAATTACGCTTTATTGACAGTCAGCAATTTATGGCAGCATCATTGGATGAGCTTGTCAAAGGTTGCAGTAGTTTTAATAATTTGCGAAGTTGCTTCGGTGAAAACTATATTGATCTGACAAAAAAAGGTATATTTCCATATGAGTATCTCGACGATTAGAGCAGATTTGATGAAACTTCTCTACCTGACAAAGATAAATTTTACTCGCAGCTCAAAAATGAAAATATCACAGATGATGAATACAAATATGCACAAGATATTTGGAATAAATTTAGTTGTAAAACATTTGGTGATTATTATGATCTATATTTGAAAACAGATGTGTTATTGCTAGCAGATGTTTTTGAGAGTTTTCGTCAGGTTAGTCATACAAATTATGGATTAGACCCCTGTTGGTATTATTCTGCTCCCGGGCTGTCTTGGGATGCTCTACTAAAAAGGAGCAAGATAGAACTAGATCTTCTAACAGATGTCAATATGTTTAACTTTATTGAAAAAGTTATCGGAGGCAGAATTAGCGTTACAACAAAAAAATATGCAGCAGCTAATAATAAATATCTCAAAAGTTATGATAAAAATCTCCCGTCGAGTTACATTATTTATCTAGATCAAAATAATTTGTATGGATATGCAATGTCAGAGCCATTGCCGTGTAGTGAATATCATTGGATAACTCCAGATCAATTTCTTAAAGAAACTGAAAAAGGTTTACCTAGAAAAATTAATATAGATTTTTCCGATATTTCATATTTTGTTGAAGTTGATCTAGATTATCCTAGTTGGCTACATGATCTACATAACGACTACCTGTTTTGCGCAAAGTCAATGATGATTAATTATAGTTTATTATCTCCTGAACAATGAGCAACGACGACATAAAAAAATTTGATTGTTAATAAGTTATTTCCAAATTTGTTAGATAAAAGAAATTACGTTATGCATTACAAAAATTTAAAACAAGCAGTAGATGCTGGACTAATTCTGAGAAAGGTCCACCGTGTGCTAAAGTTTAATCAGTCGAAGTGGATGGCAAATTATATTGATCTAAATACGAAACATCGTGCTGTCTCTAAAACCGAATTTGAGAAAAACTTTTTCAAGCTGATGAACAACTCAGTGTTCGGGAAGACGATGGAAAATATTTGGAAGAGGGTCTCTGTAGAAATTGTCAATGATATAAGTCGCAGAAATAAATTAGTTAACGATGATGGTTTTGTTAGTATGAAAATATTTAATGAAAATCTTGCTGCAATACAATGACAGAAGACAAATGTAAAGTTAAATAAACCAATTTATGTTGGTGCAGCTGTACTTGATATATCAAAGTGGCTGATGTATGATTTTCACTATAATTTTACCAAAAAGCAATGGCCAGATCTGGAGTTGCTATTTACTGATACGGACTCGCTAGTTTATAATATAAAATGTGAAGATGTCTATATGGATATTTACAATAATAAAAATCTGTTCGATTTATCATATTATCCAGCATATAGTGGATTTCAAGATAATTCGAATAAAAAAGTTATTGGAAAAATGAAAGATGAATTTATGTTTGTGCCGGTGAGAGAGTTTGTTGGATTAAGAAGCAAAATGTATGCTGTCATATTAGATGACAATAAACTGACAAAGAAAGCTAAAGGTATTCCTAGAGGATATGTGAAAAAGATGATGAATTTTGATGATTTTAAAGCAGCTCTAAACAATAGCGTCAGTTTTATCAAAACAAATGTTATCAGAACAAATCATCATAAACTTGAAACGAATACAATTATAAAACATGGACTAAACAATTTCGATGATGAAAGGTATTGCAGCGATGGAATTAACACACTAGCGCTTGGACATTATACAATTAATTTTGTCTACACATTAGAAATAATGTTTGAATATTTAACATTAGCAGATGGAGTTAATAGGAAAATAAAAAAAAATAGTGGTCAATAACCAACAATTATCATTTGAATTTGACGATGAAATTTCAGGTATTTGTTTTAGTAAATTTGACAGAATCAAACTCTCCCTTATCAAATCAGATGACAGCAAATATTTTAGTTATCTCGAAAGTTTACAAGACGAGCTTGCATTGAAATACGACAATTTACATAATCCAATAAGCCAATACCAGTATACCAAAATTAGTATAGACCTAGATAAGTCAAAGGTTTTTGCAAAAGTTAGTAAGTATCTTCTTGGTAAGATAGCGATGAAAGAATTATTCGAATCTCGTCGTAAAGTATCTGGTAGAATTAAATTCTTGTTATACAATCATGACGGTATATTATACTTAATATCAAACGTCGAAATACTATGTGTTGGTCAAGAAATATAACTTTTTTAAAAAGGAAGATAATACTGTTCCAGCTTAGTTTAAAATCTTTTGTAAGTTCTCTAACATAGCATATGTGATTTAGATTTTACACTGTAAAAATTTGGTTTATTTTTTGGCTATAAAACTTATAATCAGTGAGTTTTAGTCTTTTTATATCAAATTTTTGCTTAATTCACTGCATTTTAATCAAGCGAGACAAATCTGTTAAGCATAGGTATTAGTTGATCAAGCTAGACAACTCTGTTAAGCTTAGGTATTAGTTGATCAAGCTAGACAACTCCGTTAAGCATAGCTTAGTAACAAGCAGTTGTCTGCTATGTTATGTGAACTTACATAAGACTAACGTTGGTTTTTTATTAAAAGGCATTTCAAACTCTTTAAAATGCACTTAACTCCAGAAGAGGACTTGCACACAAACAGACACACACATACACATACATACATACATACACAGACCCAAGTTCTATCAAGGAAATATCACAAAATTCAAAAACTGTAATTGTGACTATAAATATTCTAACTAACGTACAAACAAGACATGTATTCTTAGCTTCAAATTATTTTTAGACAGCATACAGCATGTGAAGTCATAAAACTTATTGATTTTTCTCTCTGTCTCCTAGCGACGGCTGATGAAACACAGACTTTTAACTGGCAGAAATGCTGGTTTTATACACTCTGTGTAGACCTCTCCAATGTATTTGGAAATTGAAATATTTTACAATAAATGTTATTTTATTCAGAAATCCACACTATATTTTATAATAATTATGATTTTTTTATTCTGTATACTGTAAGTGCCTGTGCAGTATTAGGTAACTATATAATAACTTTTTTAACATATATATGTAACTGAATTTCATAGCTCAATGTTAAGAATGCTGGATTCTGATACTGACGCCCTGAGTTCGGTTCCCTTCACGGACGAAATCGTTGGGTAGGGCTCTGGATTTGCCCCTCGCTATTTTAGGAAAGGTTGGGGGTCCGGAGCATTACCTCGACATCGAACAAACAAAATACACTCTCCCACCATGTAAACACATGGTGGGTGTGCTTTTGCACTCCCAGGTGTCGCCATGGTGGGAGAGTGTACAAAATTTGTTGGATGTAGATAAGGCCCCCGTTAGGATAGTTTATGTTGTGTGTTTGTGTGTGTGTTTGTGTATGTTTGTGCCATCCAAAAATAAACAGCGGGATGATGTGAGGTCGTGACCTTGTGACTTCACTAAAGGGGTACCCCACACAAGGGCCATTCCAAAAGAACCAATCGCTAGACTAAAAATAAACCTCATTAGGTTCCTGGTCACAACAAAGGCCCTTTAAATAGACAGCCCTCTGAGTTTCTAAAGTTTCGGTTTCGCATATTTAGGAATTCGCTGGGGGTAATGTCCTAACAAAAAATGAAGAGTTCAGTTAGCCACAAAAAAAGGCCTACATATAAAATAGACTACCCTCTGAGATTCTAAAGTTTCATCTCATATATTTAGAAATTCGCCCTGGGGGTATGTCTGAAAGAGACTCTTAGAACCTCATTAGGTTTATCTAAGAGAACTCGTGGAATGGTAGACCGAATGTCATCCTGCTGTTTATTTTTTGTCTTTCAGTTTAGAAATATCGCTATCAAATAAAATATCAACCATACTGTCAATAAATGTCATTAGATCATCTGCCCAACCCGCTATTCTCATATCATTTTCAGTCGCGAATAACCATACTGATCCATATTTTGGTGATATATGGTAACCAACTTTTTTAATACAATCGCTTATTATTTTAGGTTTTATACCAGTATAACCTGAGGCTGATTTGATGGAATTAAATCTCTTACAAAATCTGTTTGTGAGATCAAATCCAACATGTCGGGTTGAGAATGACATTATATATAATATTTCATTTGTTTAATATGAAATTTTGTCTAATAAGTATTGGACTGTAATAGGTAGTTGAGTTGTTCCTATCTCAGAGACCCCCCTACCCTAGACAAAACATATTTTGTCGGAAATATGAAAGTCATCATTTTGAGCTAAAAAAGGCTGCTGACAAAAATGTTAACGTATAACATTTTGGAGGGGTAAGGGGTTTTTGAGAGAGAATCATGAACCTTAAATACTACTCTGTAAATAAAAATACTGGTTGAAAATATAAAATGTGAGGAATTAATAAAATAAATAGTATACATGTAACATAACTTATTGATAGCCTTAAATTTTCAAATCATGTTTGGAATCCTTTAGTTCTGAAAACAAGGCATTAACCTTAAAACCCTATATTTCTACAATGGACTGTTCTTTGAATTTGGGACCATCATTCTAAATTGTTGATAACAAATACAAGTTCAAACTGATGTAAATCAATTATAAGATCCTGATGCACCCCTTTTTAAAGATATTAAAATTATTCAGAATTTCTGTCTTATTATTTAATTACACTGTAATCAACCCTTAAATATATGACAGTGCTTGTTGCTTTATAAAGTTTTTATAAAGTTTGAAATTGCTGCATCTTTATCTTACCTTGGTCTTTTTTGGTGTTACCGTCTTAGTCTGTTTTGGTGTTGCGATCATGGTGGTCAATTTTGTTGCTATTGTTTTAGTCGATTTTGGTGGTTTTGGTGATTGTGGATTCGCATCTTTACTTGTTTCAACCCAAAATTAAAAAAAAAAGCAAACTTTTCAAATAATATGCAGTACATTCCACACCATTTACTAGTGATAGGAATTGATTACTTGAGAAAAAATACATATACCCATGTTTATTGCTGAAAAAAAATGTGGTTTGGCTTGTTGGCCTTTAAAAATGAAGATAATAATCATTTTAATTGTGTAACCTGACATCATTTAAAAAGTTAAGAGATCAATGATGCTTGCATTTTTGCAAATTCGTGTGCAACAGGTAAAATAAAGCATGCGATTGGTATCATGGACACCATATTTCCTTTTCAATTAGACAAATAAAAGAAATCCAATTTAAGTACTGTTTAATATCATCAACATGACATGCATGCGCATTAATCATTTTAATATGGTGCACAGATTTACACATGAAATGAATGGCATATACTATACAGTTGTTTAACAGTGGCCATCATGCAATGTTATGAATCATTACCTTGTATCTAAACGTAGAATGCAGCTGCAATTTTGGACAAACACATAATAATATGACAGGCTAGTACAATTATTTAAATTATAAAATACTGTACTTAAAGAAGAAAATGGATAAAATAATTAAGCTTTTCATCAATATACTGAAGCAGTACTTAATCTGATTCAGTGCTTGGTAGATTTTCTTGCTGCCTAACAATCTATATGCATGGATGTTCTGTTCTATTCTTACATGTCTTTAACACTATTCATAAACATATTCTGATATAATGCACTATAATAAATATGTACACACACAGTTACTCTTAGATCCATTTTTGAGTCATTACATATTTTTCTGATTTTGTTGTTCTTTCAATGTTTTTAAAACATGATTTCATTTTCATGTTTAATAATAATAATGCATAATTAAAACCATTATTAATTTTCTTCTAAATTCAACTAATGTTAATGGGTTAGTTTCCTTTACACTATTCAAATCGGGCATAGTTAAATAATTTTTATCATTAAAATGTACTATATTCTTGTAATTCACTTCCAAAGATTTACAACTGATTAAAAGTGTATGAATACTATGAATTTTTCTAAATGTAGGATTGCAGCATGTATTTGGGTTTTGGTTCTTTATCTCATTTTTTTATCTCCATGTAAATACAAAGATAAAATTAGAAAAATGAGAACAATAATAAGAGTTATTATTATTATTATTATTTATCATATATCTTTGGACGGTTAAACAATGCTAAAAAGGAGGAACACTCAGTCCAGTTTCCATACCATCCCTCTTGGACAACACACACAATGAGATAAAGATGAAAACAACAATAAGGTTTACTGAACGCTGTATATGTTTCTCTGAAAACAATACGACTGATGGCGCAATGCCTTGTGGGTGAATGGCAGCATACAGTATTTATAGGTCGCTAAACAACCCCATTCCCACTGAAAAACTGATTCAGTGTATAGCCGGCCTATAAAATGAGAGCCAAGAAATGTTCTTAGCCTTTTCAAATATCATGCAATATAATTAAAAAAGAAACGAACTTACCCCCAATCCTTCCAATAATTCCTTCTGCAGTCACAAAACGCAGCAATCTTGCTGACACCAAATCTCAATTACAAAATTACAGATTTTGTAATCTTTGATTGCCTTTCTCGGTTGAACAATATTTATGAGGCTGAGAACATTTCTGGTAATAGGATTATGTATTCATGAAATATAGACAAACAAGGTACTGTTTAAAACATTTTCCAAGTAAAATGACAAGATTTGTAATCCTCATTTAGGCTTTGCAAAGTCACATCTATCCTTTCAGTGATCTGGTAAAAATGTATGTCAATAGTTAAATTGTTCGTCAGTAGCTAATTGTGAGTGGTAAAGGATAAAGTAAAAAGTGCAAACTTGTGTTAGTGTACTTGTAGTTGATAAAGATTTTAATTTATACACCTAAATTCTAACACCTGAAGTCAAACTCTTCCCTCTATGTTTCCTTTGGACACAAATAGTTTCCCACCTGCAAATACATGGTAGGTTTATCTATAGAGGGGGTATCTCTGAACTTCAACAGCTACTTCACCAATGGATTTCTTTTCTTCAAATCAGATTGTAAATGAATTCTGCTTCTTGAGCGTGCTTGTCTTAAAAACACTGATAATGTCTGTGCTTTGTTTTAAAGCCTCCTTTGTTTATATGTTTATGAGATACCCCCACCCCCATATGTATTTCCTATTGCACTGGTTTTAAACTAAGGGTAGGTAGATAGTTTTGGTTTGGGGTTTTATGGTCTTTTTTTGTTGTTTTTTTTAATAAAAACTGCAACATATCATATTTATGATTAGTGTGTGTGTGTGTGCATATATATATATATATATATATATATATATATATATATATATATATATATATATATATACACACATACATATATACATACATAATGTACTAAGCACTTCAAATTGTTGGGAGTTTTTATTTTTTTATTTTTACTGAGGGGGAAAAGTGCTAGGGTTGGCAACTTGAACAGGGACAGTCGTGAGACTGGGAACTTCCTTATTTTTTGCCTGATATGGCACTTCAGGTCTGCGATGATTGGAATCTAGGAGATAATTTTATTGTATAAAAAAATTGAGATAATTGAAGGATCCCTGTAATACTCGTAGCTGGTGCTTATTTAGTTACTTCTTTTAAATTTAAAAAATATTGAGAAGTTGTGGAAAGTTCTGGGAAATATTCCTTTCACATTTCTTCCATTGGTTGCACAGCATGGAATTATCCAATCACAGCAGCTGATTCATCAATCAATCTTGTACGCATCATAATAACAAATTTGAAAGCGGTTTGTTGCAAGGAAACTGATCTGTGAAAACCTGAATTAAAAACGAGTGGACTCATCAATCACCATGACCTTGTTTGCATGATTTATATGATAATTTTTGAATGTATATGAAGTAATTGCAAATAAAAAAAAAAGCTTGCACCGGTTTAAACTCAAAGTGAAAACACGGTTCAAATTTATGTCATCAATAACTTTTGATGTCATTTTTCATTTTATTTAAACATCAAAATCCTACTTTCTTTGTAAGGTTTAATATTATTAAAATCCCCAAATGGATTACATGTTTTTCAGTCATGGAGTCAGTGTTGTACAAGCAGAGTACAACCCCTTTTTGTTGTCAGGAAACAGAATCAAGTGTTCGGTGCATTCTTCCCAAATCATTTTGAAAGGGATTAAACTTCAGTGTAACTGTGCTTATTATCACTTGTTATGTGAAAAATGATAATTAAAAATAGTGCCATGCCAATCATCCATGTAATTTTTTTTTCAGACTCAGTTGTATATTTATAATTATTATTCTTGCAACTAATGTGACCAATAAACAGTGCCATGCAATTTTTCAGAAAACACTTTTACACTAATACTGTAATAGTTTATTATCCTTCTAAATGGTACTTTAAATTATTATTCCTTTAACAAACACAAAAACACAAATTTTAAGAAAAATGTCATGTGACCCTTTAAGCATTGAAGACTACTTTAGATTCAGTTTTTAGATAATATATTTTTACAGCTGTCCTGTGTGGTAACGGCATTAGAATTGGGACCACTGTATTACACTAACATGATTGTTTGAACTGATTAAAAGTGTATGAATACTATGAATTTTTCTAAATGTAGGATTGCAGCATGTCTTTGGGTTTTGGTTCTTTATCTCTTATTTTTATCTCCATGTAAATAAGATGTGAAACCAAAATATGTGATCCTGTTTGGCACTATGTTGCCTGAACTGAGATGGTACACTGTAAAACCCATATCAATCAATCAACATTAATTAAGTCATTTTTTTAATTCAAATTCTAGACTTGCTAGTTGTTTGGTAATGAGAAACATTATTCATTTGAATAAACTGTGAAAATAAGTTCTGATTAAATATATAGAAATCTCTAAGTGCAGAGTTAAAACAGACGAAGTCCATTTCCTAGGTAAAAATTTTCTAAGTCTTCATTTCTGAGCTATGTCCAAGCTAAATAATGACAAAGTTCTTATTTCCTAAGGTTTTCCATAGTCAAAAATAAACTAAGTTCTCGTGTCCAGGGTTTTGTTCAATATATTTCCTAGGTTTTTTTAATGTCCGAGATAATGTCCATGAGATGCTTATAAAACCTTGGACAAAATGTCAGCATTGTCCAAGGTTTCCTAGGTTTTCCTTTCTACAGACAGAGGCCTTGCAAAATCCATACCTGCAGTTGGGAAGTTTTCTGCCTTAAATGAAGTTGGAGGAGTTTAGTCTTTGAAAGGAAGTATTCTGTATATTTTCAGGTTTTATGCTCTTTATTTCATAAATGACAAGTTTTTGACTTTTCAGTGTTGTCACTTTACCATCTTCACACATGTGGGTGCCCTTGGTACATACCTAAATGGGTTGTGATGGCATCTGCTCACATTGCTATATTCTATTAGTACGTGTAAGTCTGGTGTGTGATAAAGAAAACTTGTTTAATATTGCTGTATAATTTCTGTATGTTTTCTGTATTATCTAGTTTTCTATATTACAGTATTAGCTTTCTCTGTTATACATGATACATTATTGATTTTATCTCTGCAGAACGTCATGGGGCCTTTCCTATGCCGGTATTTAACATTGTCTTACAATTTTTGAATATTGTAATGTATGCTTTGTATGTATCAATAATGACGCTTCAGTGTCTATTTTATATGCAGGTATGGTGTGTGCTATAGAAAACTAATTTATTTTACTGTATGGCTGTAATCGGATACATAAGAGTTAACTTGTTACTAGAATTGATAATTAAGCATTCACTTCATAAGTATTCATTGTGATGCTCCAATCTTCTGCTTGTACAGGCTATGTGCACCCTTTTACAGGTAATTGTCATAGTGTGTAGTTCTGCACAGTCACTTCTAAGTAGCTAAAGCTGCATTATGACCCTGGTTGTCATTCTTTGAACACATCTCAGACTTGCATATTTTGGACAGAGGTCAGTGGGCATCATTTCTTTACTACAGGGTATATAGAACAGAAGTATAACATTTTATTGTGAGATGAAGGCATCATCAGCCTGCATGTAGGGGTTTGAAACCATATCTCTTACTGCAGAGTGAGATAGAGAGTTGCCATCTCACATATCAGAAGTATAGACTGGCTAGGGGCTTTGGGTGGCTGAATGGTCCAAAGCACTCGCCTTTACCATTGCTTCCATCTTATCACTGTTTGCATAGGTTTGAGTAATCAGGCTTGGCCAGTGTTGGTTTGTGAGAAAGCTGCCAGTAGCTTCACGTGGGTCAGTGATTCTTTCTGGGGTTTTCTTGGGTTATTCCTGTACCAGATATATTGGCCGCCATGTATAGTCTATCTTGCACTGAGTAATGGCATTAAACTTGTAACAACAACAATGGACCAGCTATGTTGATCAATATCCTGTAGCCCATCCCAACTTTACGAGTTGGACGTCTTGTGAGTCAAGATGGTCCAGTTCTTTCATGACCAGGCTGTGCCATATGCGTCTGGTCATAATGGGTCATAACCACAATTGATCATACAGTATCAACCACTGGAAGAGTGAACTTTATTTAGTTCCATTACTCGTATAGTGTTGCTAGGCACAGCATATGATGCCCAGCTTAATGCCTCAGTAGTTATACAGCATTCTAACCTGCATAGAGCTGCTTGGCATTTTCTGTGGACGACATCCAGTTACAATAGGCATTCTTATGGCTCAGTTTAACCCACATAGTGTCACTAGGCACTTGCTGTGGACAAGGTTCAGTTTATACATGCACTCTCATGGATCAGTTTTACCTGCATTGGTGTACAATGTCCTGCTTCGTGCCTCAGTTTCTTAAAGATTTCTCTTAACTTGTTATCATGCTTATGCCAGGTAAAGGGACACTCTAACTAGTGACAGCTTGGGCTGATATGTAACTCATGATGTGCTGCAAGTGTAGTAAGAAGCCATCCTTGACAGTCTTCTTCCAACTACTTTGCAGTTAGCACAAGAGACCTTGTCTAAACTACCTGATTCCAAAAACGATGAAAACTGGCTTTTAATTTCCCTGATCATTATCAGTCTTACTATGATACATGTAGGTTCGGCCTTATAGGCTTGGACTGAAATTTTCTGTCCACTCCCATTGGAGTTCTGTCCTCCTTGTTCCTCTACATAATCTACCTGGTCTACAGTTTTGCCATCAGGCCACTATGACTAACATTGTCAATTTCATGTTCCAAGAATCTATGGACCAATGTTTTTTCTCACAGATGCCTTCTATTGATTTGTAGTCAGTGTTTGTGTAAGCCCCACACACCAGTTTTCCATTTGGATACTCAGAAGTTGTTGTGAAACTGTGATCATGGAATATAGTTTATGTGCCAATCATTCAATAGGTGAAAGAGAGCCGAATCTCACTGATGTGCATGGGAGCTTGTTTATAAAATGGCCTGCATCTTAAATATAGAGCCCCAATGTACTATGTCGATAACAGCAGCTACAAAGTTACAAATGGTGGAATGAGATGCAATGCCATCTACCTCCACTTTTCTTAAAGACCATGATGAGGCCAAGCTACTCTCACAACATTAAATATCAAATCTCCTCTTTAATTATCAGTTTGAAGAAATGTTCAGACAAGCAATTGAGGATATCTTCTTTCCCTCACTCAGAGTCTCAGCAATGGGCAAAGAAAAAAGATTGCAGGAACATCCCTGGAGCACATGCCACTGGGAATCAGTCCTACTGAATTAACTGTCGAAAACCACAGTTACCCCAAACTAAAGTGGACTAGAGGCAAAGGGAGGGTGATCATTTTTACCAGCATTTCTCCACTAGACCCTCTCTATCTCATATGACATCTCCTTCATGCCCTTCTTATTACACATCCCATTGGGGGGGAAGGCGCCTATATTTTGCTGCTAAATCTGGAAGATTTGCCATGACCTGGCAAGTGGTTTCTGAGGGACACGGTATTATTGTTCTCCTTCTCATTCTCAGTCTCCTTGTCAGCAAGGACATCTCCAACCTCGTACCATTTTAAGATTTGGAACTTAACATTCAAGTAAACAGTATGTCTCCTTCAGAAATGAGAATTGAATTAGTAACTATACATAACAGTCCACCTGCTAGATAATTCCTTTGTCTGCTGGGTTTTCTCAATGAGACAGCAGACAACATAGTCGTAGATCGCCTTCTTGGGGTCTGATTACAATGATTCTTGGTCTAAATGGAGGCCAAATCTTTGACCATTGGACCAGCTTTAACTGATCAATATGGAGTTCCATCTCCAAGGTGGGGAAACCTCACTGGATTTGTGTTTGGGATAGCTCTGCAAGTACATCCTCTGGAAATCATGATCTGTACAGATGTGAATGCAGAAAACTGGGGGTTAGTCTCGTGTAATTTTGGGATACCAGTGGAGTGTGGTCCCCTCAGGATCAGTATTTACACATCAACATTCACAAGATATAAACCACTATGAAAGATTTTATTGGTGGCTGGAGAAGCTACATGAGGTTTGGAGTTCTCATTCTGTCTGACAACTCTAGCATGGTTACATATATTAGATAGTATGGCAGAACCAAGTCTCCAGACCTATATATGTGTTGTTTTTTTTTAATTTCCAAGGTGTTGTCATCAATTACAAATCCCTGTCCAAGTTTGACATATCCTAGGCCAGTTAATATCTTGGTGGGTTCATCCTGCAAAAAGCAACTAATACAAACAGAACGTTCTCTTGATCCCTTGGCTTTCATTCAGTAGGTATTTGATGGAATCATCTGATTCCAACCTTTGTCTCACCAATCCCAGATCCAGTGGTCTGGACAGTCAGTGTTCTTTCTCTAGATGGAATGGGCAAATGTATACACTTCCCTTTCAATACCTCAGGTTCCAAAAGTGTGCAGGAAGCAAAAGAATCTGATTGTCACTTCATCTTGATTTACTGTACTGAAATGGCAGTAGCCTCACTAGGGGGTGTGGGAGGTGTGGACCGCGCTGGGTGACACCATCAGAAGGGATGACACCAAAATGGCTATCTATAAAATTGGAAGGAAGTCCATGGGGGTTACACCATGAGTTACCGCACATGACTGTCTATAAAATTTTTGAATTTTTGTGCAGGAAGGAGGTCCATGGGGGTGACACACTGGGTGACACCAACCCTAGTCATACCACTGTTAAATGGGAGATCTTGGGTCAGTAACCTCAACTGACTGCCAACAGAATTGCCAGGAAATATTCCCACATCTGCTCATCACAAGCAAACACAATGACAGTAGTTTCATCATAGCCTAGATTTGATAAACTTGCAAGTCTGGATTTTTATAAAATCAGCTCTTAGAAACAAATATTTCTCACAACCAGTGGTAGGGAACTTGCTCAAGCAAGAGGGTCCTGCACTGTAAAGGCAATTTAATATATTCTCACAGTGGTATGCACATGAACACATTTCATAACACTGCAGGCATCCTTACCTCAATAGTTAACTTCCTATGGCACTTTGATGAGAAGCAGCACCAGAATCACAATTAAAACCTACTGTTCATAGATCAGTGGTACACACACTACATTAACATGGAAGAGAGGATATTGGACAAACCGAGACTATCTGATTGTCCATTTTTGATTGCACACGTCCAATGAATTTGGATCGTTACCCACATGGAATGTATGATGGTCTATAACCTGGCTGAACAAGACACCATGTGAACTGCTCTCAAGAGCTTCATTGGTTTACCTCACATATAACACCTGCCTCCTCATTGCATTGTTGAATGGCATGCAGAATCAGTGAATACATACCCTATTGATGGATCCGTCTACATGCAGTTCTGACAAAATGGGTCATTACTAATAACAGACCCAGCTTTCATTGCCAAGAACAGGCTATCATTCACAAGTAATCTGGTCTTTTGTTATAAATTCCTATTTACTCTGGATACTTCATCTCAAGGTCATCTACAGGACCCAGTGAGAGCTCTAAAGTGGTACTTAAGGAAGACTGAGCATACATACATATGAAAATACATACATATGCATACATTTTTGGATTTTCTACAGATGTTGCTTGTACATACAGTTTTTAGAGAATGATAGCATTTGATTTTCGGTATGGAATATTGTGTTTTATACAGTTTTGTGGGATTTGTTTTCTTTATTAATTTTTGAATATGGATACCTTTTAGATTTGGGTGTACTTGTTATACTCATGAGTAATGTACACAGTTTCATCATAGGATCTTGTCATAGAAAACTACTGCTTACTAAATATCTATCTAAATAAAGCTAACTCATGTATATTAACAATGAATATTAACACAGGAATTTTGCCTCATAATAAATATGTCTACCACCATTAAATATTGTGTACACTGTGCTTGACAGCCATAATATACACATTGCAAGAGGAATTTAATGAACTTAACAGTTGATAAATCTTTAACAAAAGAATAATTTTAATTTAATTGTGGGTTTCTTAATCGTATTTTTATTCCAGTTCCAGTTACCACTGTTCAGTTGACAAATACCTCAGATGAAACATTAACATCGACATTAAATGTTGTCAGGGGAGGAATTATGTACATCAGATGCAGCACTGCTCCTCGTGGCAGCAGACCTCGTGCAACATTTCGTTGGTACAGTAGACCAGTGAACCAGTCACCAGTACTGATTGGTAACCAATCTATTTCCTCCACACCAGACCCAATAATGGTACCAGGACAGCTGGCATCCGACCTGGTGATATCCTACAGTACATTGACACTGACAGGAGTTACATTAATTCAGAATATGTCTATATTTTGTGAAGCTCGAGATGAGATGAACACTGGGAACTATACACAGTCTGGGGAAGTTCAGCTCAATATAGTGTGTATGTACATTATTTATTTTTTATTGAAGATGATGTCAGGTCATTTAAGTTCTACAAACTGTTGATTTAAAAAATATATCCCTCTCCTCATAAATTAATTTTATACAATTTGTCTGAGATGAGCAGGAATATACAAACTAAGACAGATGCATCATTATTTAAAATTTAATATAAATTTTTTGCCATTGTGGTTATAGATCATATCTTATGGGATGGCCTGTGATCCATCATGCATCTTCCATCGGTTAGCACAAGGATGTTATCGATACCCTTTCTAGATGGAGAATTGCCATAAAGCTTCAAATGCACATTCATCTAAAAGCGTAGTTGATCCTAAATGAAGGTGCTATTCAATTTTTGACTAAAGACATCAGAAAAGTCATAGATCAGAAGAGCTTCTGGGATGACCTGTCATCCATCATATGTTGTCCATAGGTCCATTAGCATGAGGTTGTTATTGCCACTCCTGAGCTACATGGAGGATTGCCTTGAAACTTGAAGCACACGTTCATCCCAAGGTCCACTTGATCCTGAATGAAAATGGTGTTAATTTGACATCCAAGATGGCCACCATGTTGGCCTTCTTAAAAATATTCATATTGCTACTTCTACTAAATGGATCGTCTAATTGACATGAAGTTTTCACACCAAGATTCTTTTGATATCTTGATTTACCTAAATGAAAAATGGGATCTATTTTTAATCTCAAACATGGCAGGCAGCTTGAAAGTTATTGCTACTCTTTGATGGGTGGCCACATGGACACGGGGTTTTCATTAAATCACCTTGAAACTTCAATACACATTTAAAGATCTAGTTGATCCTAAATGAAAATGTTGCCAATTTGAAAATTATAATGGCTACCATAGCAGTCAGATTGAAAATTTTGTTGTTGCTGCTGCTCCTACCTGGAAAGTCATATTGTCTGTTTTTTTTTTTTTTTTACACCAGAACATCTCTAATGATATTTATTTGGCCCAAAATGAAAATGGTGCTGATCTGACATCATAGCAGTATTTTGTAAAATGTTGTATGCTTCCTGATTGGATGACTATATCAGCATCAGGATTTCACTGAAAGACTTGTTATGGTATCTAGTGGATCTTAAAATGGTGCAAATCTTACATCCAGTATGGATGACATGACAGCCAGATTGAAAATCTTATCTCTACTTCTACTGATTAACATGGGGTTTGCACTGAAAGGCTTCTAATGATATCTGATTGGTACTAAGTGAAAGTGATGCCGACCTGACATTCAGCATGGCCACAGCAGTTTGAAAATCTTGTACAGATCAAAAATACTCGGCAGTTAAAATTAGAAATGATCTTATCTTGGATTTGTGAATTCTTTTGGATGGTATAGCTATAGGTTACTGCATTTGTATGGGAAAATATCAACGAGTTTTTCGGAAGTGTATACTGCACGACCTTGGGAGTGCAGTATATCCATCCGACAAAACGAGTTCATATTTTCCCATACAAACACAGTAACCTTTTTATTATTATATGCTCATTATTTTTCTCCGTTAACTTTACATTGTCAGAATTGTTCAGTATTCCCCGATATTGCACCCTCGCACTGAATTCATACTGAATGCATGCGAATAAAGGAACTACTTTCTATTGTAAATAAACAATTTTTTTCTGAATGAACTAAAGCAAATGTTTCATGGACTGCCACATATCAGCAGCTTTGGCACATTCCGCGTTAACTGTTTTGATACAATGTTTCAGATTTAGGCTAGCTATAGACGCCAGACAGGGTCCTTACAATAACATACAAGTTATAAGACATAAACTTGTCTTCTTTAGCTGGTAATAAAAATGGCAAAAATATACTTACAATTTTACATCCTGAATTTCCTTAAAATGTACATTCTTAGTTCTGCAAATCCGAATTGCATGAGCCATGTCATGGGTTCTCAAGGTTGATCACACATTTTGAAATTGTACTGTAATTTCGATTACTGAGTATATTCCAAGTGCAATTACATCCTCCTTACTGCACTCAAAATGAAATAAACATTAAATTCCACAGCATCTTTTTGATAATTGCAATTGAAAGACTTCATATTTTTCCCACATTATGATTTGAATCATTCGATGACAGAACAGAAACACGCATGCCAATGTCAACACACTTCTGCCTCGCTGCTTTAATACGATGTATTTCATGTAGAATTGCCACAGATGCTGTAAGTTACTAAATCCAGATCATAATCACAAAATTACATCGAATCGACAAAAAATACCAAAGCGTATTCATTTCAGATCAAATGGAAAAGTTGTTGCAATTCGCAGTCATTCACAATATGACTCCAAATTCAATTTTAAGTAGACCAAATGGCATTTTCTTTTGAAACTTATGTCTAGCGTGCGACCAACTTCAGGTTTATCTGGGCGGAGTTACGTGCGTATTAATAATGTTGTTGTGTAATGATGCATTTACGCTTGCGTATTTAGTTTGGAATACAGCATACATTCAGTTACTTTGTTTCTTGTAGGGTTTTTTGTTGATATATTTATGCCTTAGGTAGAATAAGAAAATGAGCGTAAAATAAAAAGGTTACTGCATTTGTATGGGAAAATATGAACTTGTTTTGTCGGATGGATATACTGCACTCCCAATGTCGTGTAGTATAGCCATCCGAAAAACTCGTTGATATTTTCCCATACAAATACAGTAACCTATAATTATATGCTCATTTACTTATTCTACCCAAGGCTTAAATATATAAACAAAAATACACTACAAGAAACAAAGTAACTGAATGTATGCCATATTCCAAACTAAATACACAAGCGCAGATTCATCATTACACAACAACATTATTAATGTGCACATAACTCCGCCCAGATAAATTTGAAGTTGGTCGCGCGCTAGACGTAAGTTTCGAAAGAAAATGGCGTTTTGTTCTACTTAAAATTGAAATTTGGAGTCATATTGTGAATGAATGCGAATTGCAACAACTTTTCCATTTGATCTCTAATGAATACATTTTGGTATTTTTTTGTCGATTAGACGAAATTTCGTGATTATGGACTGGATTTATTTACATGAAATACGTCGATTTCAGTGTCTGTGCCAATTCTACATGAAATACATCGTATTGAAACAGCGAGGCAGAAGTATGTTGACATCGGCATGCATGTTTCTGTTGTCATTGAATGATTCAGATCATAATGTGGGAAAAATATGAAGTCTTTCAATTGCAATTATCGAAAAGACGCTGTGGAATTTAATGTTTATTTCATTTTGAGTGCAGTAAGGATGTAATTGCACTTGGAATATAGTCGAAATTACAGCACAATTTCGAAATGTGTAATCAAGCTTGAGAACCCATGACATGGACATGTAATTCGGATTTGCAGAACTAAGAAAGTACATTTTGAGGAAATTCAGGATGTAAAACTGTAAGTATATTTTTACCATTTTTATTGCCAGGTAAAGAAGACAGTTTTTGTCTTGTAACTTGCATGTTATTTGTAAGGACCCTGTCTGGCATCTCTAGCTAGCCTAAATCTGAAACATTGTATCAAAAAAGTTAGTGCGGAATGTACCAAAGCACCCGATATGTGGCAGTCCACTAAACATCTGCTGTAGTTCATTCAGAAAAAAATTGTCTGTTTACGATAGAAAGTAGTTCCTTTATTCGCGTGAATGTAGTATGAATTGAGTGCGAGGGTTCAGTATCATAAAATATTGCACTATTCTGACAATATAAAGTTAGCAGAGAAAAAAATGAGCATATAATAATGTCATTTATTATATACTCATTTGTTTTCTCTGTTAACTTACCTTTTCAGAATCATGCAGCATTTTTCCATACTGCACTGCTTCATATTGCACGACACATGTGTCTAAAAACAGTAACATGTATTATAACTTCTTTGATTGTAAATAAATAATGTACGCTCATGTAGCAGACTATTTAGCGTTTGGTTTATTAGAGTAGTTTGTGGATGAACCAAACAAGTTGTTTTATTCATTTGAAAGTAGAGATGACAATGTGGACAGGTTTACTGAGTCACAAATGAAAGTTTCAAACAAGCAAAGGAATGAACATGAGATTCACAATGTAAACATGAGAGACACATTATTGAAAATGCCATTCTGATCATTTAAACAGTTATTTTAGGACAAATGTTCCTAACATTTTGCAAATAGAATAGTTCAGACTATGACCAGTGCTCTCTAGGGTCTATAAAAATAGCATAGATGTACATGCTGAGTCTAAGGGCTATCACATATCTATTAGATATGTACCATTTTACAAGTCAGTCAAAGCACTAAATCTGAGGGAAAATGCAACTGAAGGTTTTTGTAGAAAACTAAGAGCCTTAGGGTCAATAAGCCAAGATGACAAAGAAGTCTTATTTCTGCTAGCTAAATGAACTGTCAGATGCTTTGCAAATTTCCCTGTTTAAGTTGTTTGATACAATGTTTTGGATGTAGTGTAGTGATAAAAACCATACAGGCCATGTACATGGATTCCCTCCAACAGAGATCAAGCAAGTGACAGGTCATGAACATATGTCTTCTTTAGCTGGTAATAAGAATGGCAATAAATATACTTAGATCTTTGCATCCTGAATTTCCTCAAAATTACTTTCTTAGTTTTGAAAATCTGATTTACATGTCATTGGTTCCAACACTTGATTCAAACTGCAAAATTGTGCTGTAATTGAGACTACATTTCCAACAAAAAATCACATTCTTCTTACTGCACTAAAAACAAAAGGAATGTAATATTTCATAACAATTATGATAATTTCAGTTAAAAGAATTAATATTTTTCCCGCATAATTTCAAATAATCATTGACAAGGAGGCAGTTGATTCAATGCTGTTCCTCTACTACTTAGATCCCATGTACATTTATTTAATTTGCTCAGCTAATAAATTCAGTCCATCACAAGCAGAAAAGCAGAATTGAGCTGGATTGACAGAAAAAAAATCCATCAATTCCAGACCAACAGTAAAAGTTTTTTCAATTCACATTCATTCACAATATGTCTCAAAATTTCAATTTTAAGTAGACCAAGATGAATGCTTTTAAAACTAATGTTAAGTGCATGACAAATTTCATAGGTTGCTGGGCAGTGCGATGTGCATATTAATATTATTATTATGTACAAATGAATCTACAGCTGTGTATTTATTTTGGAATACAGTATAAATTCAGTTACTTTGTTTCTTGTAGTGTATTCTTTTTATAAAGTACTAGGTAGAAAAATATGAATATAAAATGAAAAGGTTATTGCATTTGTATGGGAAAACATTAACTCTCTTTTTCAGACTAACACCACACTCCCACGTTCATGCAGCATTACTCAGGAAACCTTGTCATAAATGAATATTTGTTCATATTTCCAATACAAATGCAGTAACCTCTAATTTCTTTGAGGAACGCTTGATTTTAAAGAATTGTCATGAGTGTCATATCAACAAACTGAGATGGAAAACAAGCGAAATTCAGATTGAAAGCTCCTTTCTACATGATATTGCATTGCGCAGATTTTTTGCACCAAAGTGTCTCTCAAGCATTGAAATAGTTCTATCAGCATAACATTGTTCTTCTATATGGTACTTCATCTTTCAGATCCTCCTGTGGTACAGCTTTCCCCAAACTACTCGGTATATAATGTGACAGAAGGAACACAGAATTTTGTTTTCAAGTGTAATATTATTGAGGCCAATCCTTTGCCACAGGCAAATAGTTATAGTTGGTTCCACAAGTCATTAGTTATACAAGGACAAAACTCATCCTCTTACACTCTTCCAAATGTACAGAAGTCAGATTATGGAGAGTTCCAATGTACAGCTAGGAATGATTATGGCAGTGGAACATCAAATGCTTTGGCTTTTAAAGTACAATGTGAGTATATTTACACCTTGTCATAGTCATTGAATTGCTATGAGTACATTATGTCATGTATTGAAAGACAACCCCACTGCCAAACATTATTGTGTTTCTTTGAGGTGGTGTGTCATTAAAGTTATTTCATTACCTTATGAAGGTGAATAATTCAGACTTTCAAGACAATCATGTGGTCTTATGAAACAAAGGTCTTTCAAGTTTGTAATGTCTGTATGATCCTCTATCTGTCCACAAAAAAAGATAGGAAGGTCTTGAGAGCACAATGGGTAAACTGCAAGACTATTGGTAAGAATCATAAACTGGGACAGGCTTATTGGAATTTAATGTTTTTATAGCACAGAGAAATATTCACGTGTACACATTTCATATTTTGTGTGATGTTTCAGTGCTATAATGAAGGGAATTTCAATAATTAAACCAGTAATACATAACATGGAAATAAAATTTGTATGCTTATATGAATTTTTCATCACATACATAGTGTAACGCATTTCTTACTGACATAAAAAGCCCACCGTATGATAGAACATTAAACCTTTTTTGTTTTCGAAAGAGATGAACTCTTATGTCTACTGGACACTTTCACTGTATTCCATGTCTTTTGACTATTTTGAAGGGCTTACAATTTAACAAGTTACATTAGACAATGAAATGGCTGTTGATTTGGGGGGGGGGGTTAGTATTTTATAGACATATGAATGCTTAAGGTAAGATAAATTATAAACAATGTTATTGCTGTAATTAAATACTGATAGAACATAATTATTGCATCATTTGGAGAACTGCTTTCACTGGAAACCTCACAACTCTTAATCTTTGATTCATAATCAATGACTGAATATTAGGTAAATGTCAGTACTTTCAATAATAATGACTCTTGGTATAACTACTGTATCTCCACTTGGAAAGAATACAAGAATACAAGACAATTACTACCACTTGTCTTCTGGACACCTGAACTCCCATCCAGTGTCACAAACTTGCACCTTATTGTTCATAATTTTGTGGATTTCAGCCTTGCTTGGCAGCAAAGATCAAAGAAATCACTTGGCTTTATGACAACACTAGCACTTCTCAGCCATTGTTTTGTACTATATGTTACCAAAAAATTGCACAACACTCTTTTCTGACAAGAGAAAATACTGCTGTACCTGGTAATATTACATTATAAGCTTTGAGGTGTTGGAACTGTAGCAGATTGCACAACTAAATATGTAGATTATGTAGACCTTCAACAACTGTGCTCAACATTAGACGATATATTAAACATAACATTTTAAAACACCTTGAAATGTGAACAGAGTTATTCTAAAACTGTTTTTAGTCATAGTTTCAAATATACAGCTACTAAAGGAATCGCAACAATGGATCCAATAGTAATGATATGCATTCAGTTTGCATATTATTTGATTGTAAAAGAACCGTAAGAAAATTTTAATTTTTGTTTCATTTTTACATGATGTGATAATTTTTTTACATGATACAAACTTTTTTTAAAAACAAGGAGTCTGATGCAGTTTATTATAAAACCGCTTTTGGATTTTGTGACAGTTACCCTATTTACAGTATATCTTGGGACACGACATCTTTGCTAGCCAAGGTTCTTATATGATAACCTTATCTATACCTTGGCAGATCTAACAGATATTTAATGCTTTGTCTTAGCGACATCTATTGGATTTCATGAGTTGCCTCCCTTAGTATGTAATGCCAACTAACCAAAAGCTTGTAACAGTGGTGCATTTTACATCAGCTGAAAATGGTGGAGGCAATTGACTTAAAAAGGATACTTTGTAACTTTATCATCGAAAGTATGACTCATACCACAAGGAAACCATTACAGATGTATTTGAGTGAAAGATATTTGTAAAAACATGAAATGGCAGTGAAAAATTGTTTTATTTATCAGTCCATTCAAGTTGTGTGCTCCCCTTCTCTTGATCATGTCGGAACAGTGTTAAAATTTGAACAACTTAATTTTGATTGGATGTGTAGGCTTGCTGCCGCAGCCAATGAGAGTCACAGATGCAAAGCACAGAAATATCTGTTCGATACATCAAGGTGTAGGTAGAGTTATTGTATCAGAACCTTGGCTAGCAAAGATGGGGATGCGATAAAATATCATTTTTTTCTGTCCAAGAACTTATGTTTAAATATTTTTATAGCTAGGTCATATATCCACAACTTGAAAAACAAATTGTTGAATTTCCATCCCCACCCCAAATGTATGTCAGAATAAAATATATAAATAAAATGCTTATTTGATAATAAAATGAAAGAAACTAACCTTTTGTGATTATCATTTGTTCATCTTTTCTATCATGAGCAATTTTAAAGACAAGATTATACTATGAACATATGCATCATTTATGTCAGATAACACGTCACATTGTTCATTGATGTCAGTACAAAGAAACAAATCATGTTTGGTTGTACTCAGAGGTTTCATTATATTATCAGACTGAAAACTGTATCCTAGAAAATTGCAAATGAGAAGGAGAGAGAGAGAGAGAGCAATATCAACTGATTGCTTGAAGGCACCTGCCATTCACACATGACACAGTGTTAGGTGCAAAATAGCCAAGAGTATTATATTGTTATTTGAAAATACATTCACTGTGACTGCAAATGGCAAATCTTTTCACTGGCATTGGTTACAGAAAGTATTATTAAAGCAAGTTAATGCTATGTATACTATTTACTCTGCAGATATATCTTTTCTTGTTTGTATCAATTATGATTACATATGGCAAACATATAGAAGCCCGGGTGGTGAATAAACACAGCTGAGCAGTAAACTCATTGTTTGAACTTAACAGCAGGATATCAAATACAAAGGTTATTTTATTAAAAAAGTGAGCAGACTCTGGAAGCTGACTTTTGATTTTTCTAAGTGTGCTGATTGATTATATATATATATATATATATATATATATATATATATATATATCTCTTCCTTTGCTGCGCATCAGTCTGGAGGTTTAACATCCTGATTTGCACAGGATATATATTTTTATATATATATATATATATATATATATATATATATATATCCCTCCCTTTCCTGAGCATCAGTCTGGAGGTTTAACATCCTGATTTGCACAGGATTTATCCATTAATTGAGTAATTTGGCATCCCTTTTGAGTTTACTTCTTGTGCAGTAGTAATTTTATTTATAGTGGGAGATTTGTTGTGGACACTGGATGGGTATTGGGTATACATTATTTCAGCATGCAGGGGATGATATGATTTGTTACCATGGCAGCCAAATCAAGCCCAGAATGTGCAAAAATCATGACCAAATTACATATTTTTATTATACATTTATGTTCAGCTTTCTACTTTATTGCCCAATCAACCATGCTTCAAATTTTTTAATTTATGATTGAGAAAAGTGAGATTTTCGAATGATTCTGCATAGATTGTCCAAGTTCTGCCAAATATAGGTACAAGAGGTGTTTTGTTTTCAGTGAAGTGTTAAGACTGAAAACATAAATGTTTTGGCTGTATATTCAGTGCTTATAATTTTCACAGATGTACTCACATGGTCTGAAATATTTCAAATATACAAAAGCATTTTGGTCTAACATTTATTTTGTTGAATTTATACCAGATAGCTTGGTTACTATGGTAACAAAACAAAGATGCAGTGATAATATTGTGATTTTAGAGATGATTTCAAATAAAATCTCCCAAATGGCATTGCCTCTGTTCAGGTTCAGAAAGCTTGTATGAAAACTGTAGAATGACAAACAGTTCATAAAAAGCTTGAAGGTAAAAGTAATATGATCAATTTTATGCATATTTATTGATGTACATACATATTATGTACTTAGGTACTGCGTTATTTTGATCAACACACAAGTAATATACCACAATGACCACTGATGAGGAACCAAGCTCTGGTATCCTAAGATAAGGAATTTTTTCAAGAAAAACTGAGATCAGCTTTCAGATGTGTTACAAGATCTTCCTGTTGATGAAAACTTCAGATAAGGGGGAATTACTGTATATATCATGCATTTATTTTGCGTCATGGAAGCAAGCAGAATTTATGATGAAAGCCTTAAGTTCACGTAAAATAAACAAACTAAATTTATTGAACAATCTGCAAAATCCAGACATGTTCCTCTTTTAAATCTATTGTTTATTCATAAAAACTCTGCAAAATAAAATTGCTTCTTAGCCCAGTGCACTTTAAGTATGCCATTCCATTGGATATTTCTGTTTTTGTGCAGTTTTTAAACAAGCTCTTGTCTAGTAATATAATTTCTTATATATAAACCATGTAAATTCATATGTACTTGAGATGCCAGAAGGCAGTTCAAACCAAGTTTTCAAATCATATCATCAATACTAGTGATTAACAGAGCATATAGGTGTATAAACTGGCATATTTAAAATAATATGAATTCAAAGATCGAAATAAAAGATTGTTTTGGGTATAATTTATACTAACTTGAAAAAATGCAGTACTTTTTGGAAATGAGAATCAACTGTGAATTAGGTAATAATACTATTCAGACTGGTGCAGGGAATATCATAGGAAATATAATCTGTATTTCATTTGATCATAATTTTAAAAAAAATGTCAATGTGCAAGAATTTCTTTGTCACCGTAAGCTGATTGGTATCAACACAATGTAAATACATTTTGACTTGGGTTTACAACAGTGCCAGAACTTACTGGCTACAGCGAGGGGACATCTCAAAAGTCACAATCTACAGCCATTTTACATCCAAAAAATCAGAGGGCGAAGTCGTTTTCGCTTTCCAAACAGAAGAAAGCGAAGTTTACATTTCTCAGGTGACTTTTTCGCCCACTTCGCCTGGTAGCATAACCCCTGTACATATATATATATATATATATATATATAATGACATGGGAAATGAAAAGAATCTCCTTAAAGCTGTCTTATTTAAAACTGCAGACTTAAGTCTTATAAAACTAAAATTGTGTGAAAATCAGTTTTCAGGGGATATGCGGTAAGAGTCATCTATTGCAAAGGTGGCACACTTTTGGACAAAAGGGTAATATTTTAAACAACAAAAAGGGCATACTGGTAGAAGTATTTTTCCGTTAAACAAAAGGTTATACTGGTATAAGCAATTTTTTCAGCCAGAGAAATGACTTGGTCGCAATGTTTAGGATGTCCATTAAGAAATAATAAACAAACTTTCATTCATGTAAGTATTTTATATTGAATACAACAGTAAAGTATGAAGATTAATAGGACCCTTTTAAAGAAAAAGAAGTAGATCAATAATTTCCACACTTTGAGAAACTTACTGAAAACTTGAAATGGCCAAGAAGGCATTGGACTTTATTATTTACACAGTGTACTTATTGGAAAAGCTCATGAAGTCTACACTTCACTGCAGGTACAACAAAGTGCTAATTATGAAGCAGTTAAGGAATTATCTTGAAAGGTTATGAGTTCAGTATGTGTACCTGGGGTATATTGACACAGGTTTAGAAATTGTAGAAAAGAAACTGGACAGACACGTCAAATTTGCAAGGGGAAAAAGCACAACTATTTGACAGATTGTGAAGAAGGTTGATCAAGATTTCAGTAACCTCAGAAAAAGTCTGATAGGAATTATTTATTTAAATTATTCATTGAAATTACACAGTGCTCATTAACTTTATGACCAAAACATTATTTTAGGATTATTAAGGACTCAATGACATTCTTAATTATATTATTGTGATACATTTAGATGCTTAGCACATTGGCACAGTCAAGACCATTGGTACATCAGCACATTCAAGACTGTAATTTGAAATGTGCACTGGAATTCATTTGAAAGACTCTATTTTTTGACCTGTTTTTTAGAGCTTTTAGGATTATTTGGGATTTAATTCACAATACAGTAAATTCCCCTTAAATTGTCATTTAAAAATTAGAGAATTATTTCTTGAATTTGACTAAACTTGTTGGAATTTGCTTTTTTCTGTTATTTTAAGACCTTGAGTCATAACAATGTATAATATAATAATTAGAATTTTACTTTCATATTTAAAACAGGTTGATCAGATTTATTATTTGTGAAAAATTAATGTTTTTATTTTTGATAAATATTTTGCCAATTTATTTTTTTTGAAGTCTTTTTAATCCTTTCAACCATTGTAATATTGTTTTGTTGCCATGGCAACCCAGGTAATTTCTATAATTTTTCCTAATTTTTGGCATGATTAGTATTGGTTTCTTATCATTGAAATATAAAGAAATGGATAGATTTATAATTTGCATTTGTAATTAATTAAACAATGCTAAAACATTGCATTCAATACTATTACTATTACTACTACTACTACTACTAATAATAATGTGGATTTAGTACAGTGCCTAATCTTTAGAAGCTCTGAGTACTTTACAGTACTAAATAACACATAAAACCATATACAGTGATGAGATTACAAAAACAAACACCATGAAATTACGTGTTGTAATGTCTAAAATATTAAAATGCCTACACTGTATGTACAATGTACAGACTATCTGATAACAAAATGTATGGACATGTTTTTGAAGTAGAACTTAATTAACCAGCTTAGA
The DNA here is from genome assembly GCA_016617855.1 of Megalonaias nervosa. NCBI lineage: Eukaryota > Metazoa > Mollusca > Bivalvia > Unionida > Unionidae > Megalonaias > Megalonaias nervosa. The sequence continues at coordinate 40,364 of JAECUM010020118.1, forward strand.
CCTAGAAATAATGAAGTGAGGATATTAAATTGGATTTTGTCACCGTACAGTTCATCCTATTTCACTATTGGGTTCCTATGGTAACCATGAATATGCATCAATTTCACTGACATTTTTGGTGTTAGAAATCTGCATGCATATATGCATCACTTTATATCATATAACCCATTTCTGAATATAAAATGTTAGTTTTTAAGCAATGATATGGAGTTGACATAACATTCTGTATTGTTTTGAAACAACAAACATACATGGTGGTTAGAGATACATCAGCATAGGTAACAAGGTCATACAAAAGCAGTGCAGTGCTAAGGTTTAAAGAAGAAAAAAGAAAACAGTAACCTATGTACAAGAAGATGTAATACTTTATGAAGCTAAACTAATTGACAGTACAGAAAAGTAGCTATTGCAGATGCTTATGTCACAACTAAGTTTGCATAATAGTCAACATTTCTGTCTAGTTTCAAATGATGATGATAATGATGATATAATACATATCCAGAAGAATTAATCACTACACCGGTAAGGAACTCTTTTTTTCCATCAGTACTTAAAGGCTAACTGACCCTTTTCTTTTTTTCTGTTGTGTTCATATTTATCTTTAGGTGTTTAACCTTTGTTATTGCATTTAAGCCCATAGTTTGTTCAACTTTTGTTCATGTTTGTTGGTGATAAAAATGTTTTGTTAATATTCACACCATCTTCTTAGACGGTTAATCAGGTCAAAATATAACAAGTTTTAGTTTGTATCTAAAATGATTCAGAATTAAACAAGTTTTTATCTAGATTGATACAAAACTGACGTGGATCAGTATATATGCTTTCCTAAAATGGGTTAGGTACTTGTCTAGGGACTAGATTACTGATTCATTTCCCAGAGAACTTAATGTTAATATATTAACAATAAAATAAGTTCTTCATTAGCTTTGCACACAAACCACAGGTTCTGTTCAAGTTGTGACAAATTTTAACTTCCAGTTCTATACAGAAGGGACTTTCTGGCCATAAGTATGAATAGACATGTTTATTAAATTGTTAAATGGTAAACCTTACGTCTGTAATTTGATTTTGCAGTAGGTTACCCATAACAGGTTAACTATATTGTACATGTGAATGAGTATAAGAATTTCTGTTCCACCTGCTGCATGCTTTTAATAATTGCCCTTGGCTGTAGTGGCTAATCAGAATTACTGACACATAAATTATGATTCAGCTTTCAGCAATATTGGTGTCATTCCAGGTGACTATCATCCAGTTAAATCTGAGTTCTATTTGTTGTAATAGTGATATTTTTTGATGAAATTGTAAAACTGATTAAATGAAAATGAAAATAAAATTGATATCTGATTTGTATGAACTCTACTTTGATAGCATTTTGGAATGAAGTTATATTATTATTATATTTTTTTATTCCTTGTCACCAATTCTGTTCAGTATTTGTTAAGAATGATTTTTCTTCAGATCCTCCATCCATAAAGGGGCTGACCAGCCCATACAAGGTGATAGAGTACCAACCCCTCAATGTGACCTGTCAGGTCAGTAGTAACCCATCACCAGACCAGATCTCCTGGTCCCCCATTGGGGAGAGTTCTGTACCCTCCAGGTTGTACTTCAGCTCTGTGTCAAGGAACAAAAGTGGAACGTACAGCTGTACAGCCCAAAACACCATGACACCAACAGCTGGAGGACAACAGACAGGCATGAACACAAGTCAGATACAGGTTGATGTTCTGTGTAAGTATTGATAATGCTTCAGATTGTTTTTTGTATGCATTACAAATGGAGCTAAACTGGGAACTGACTATGAATACACATCAAACAGATCTTGTAGAGAATTGAAGTTTCTGAATAATAATAAAATCATATCAAGTTGAGGTTGAATATAGATGGGACTTGTGATGTTTTCCCAAATGCAGCTCTGACAGATGTCTTAGGCTGGGATCACCAGCCAAATAATTAAAGGGATCCCCTTGATATGAAGCTATCCTTGCAAATTCATGGGTAAACATAACTGGATCCTAATCTTGTATTGATTTAAGATATAAAATATGATGATGTTAGATTGTATTGCTCCAAAGTCTGGCATGTATATAAAGGTACCCACTGTTTGAAAAAGGTTGAAGAGTACATGCTTACTCCCCTTACTATGACCACTTTCTCAGATTGTGACTAATTTGGATGGCTATGACTGATTTATATGAACTTAACCAGTTTGTTTAAGTGTGGCAATTTGTATAAGACTAAGTGCAGGTTGAAGCAAAAGAGTGGAGTGAAGTGCTTTTTTCACTTGTTGATGTTGTTGTTATAGAGTTTAATGCCATTTTTCAGCACAAGATAGGCTATACATGGCGGCCAGTATTAATGGTGGAGGAAGAACCTGGAAAGAACCATCGACCCACGAGAAGCTACCGGCAAGCTTTCTCACATATCCACATTGGCCAAATCTGAGACTCGAACCCACGCAGACAGAGGTGAGATGGCAGTGATCTGTAACGATGAGTGCTTTAGACCACTCGGTCACTCGGGGCCCTCTTTTTTCACTTGTGCATTGCAAATAGGTGTTACAAATTTATTTTAATTAGCACAATATTTTTTTCATCTTAAATTACAATTCACCATGAAACAACCAGACAGATGATCCTTTATATTTAAATTTGTCCTATTTATGGAAAAAGTTTCCATAATAAAGACAAAATTTCTGAAGATTTTCTCTCTAGACTGAAAATTCATATCTGATTTGAGAACAGTCCCAAGAAAGGAATTTGGATAACAGGGTCTTTTTGGATAAGCTTCAGAAGAAAATGTTTGCAGCTATATGAAAAGGTAAGTCCATTATCCAATACTTTTTCTGCACTTGTACTAACTGCACTTCAGATTGTCTAGCCAGGGCTGACAAAGGACAGAGGGGTTTTCTTGGTGCCTCCATCTTTTGTGGATATATTCCAGTTCAAAAGGTTTCAGTTTGTTTTGAGCAAGACTTCACAACCTGCTCACGTACATTTATCCTGTTTGCTATTAGAAAAACCTGAGGAAGCCTCCTGGAATATTGTGAAATCGTTAGGAAATTAGGAAATCCATGGAGCAAAAATTGTATCTTAGTCTTAGGGTTGATGAATATGGTAATGCCAAATTAGAAAAAGTATGAAAAATTTGTCTCCAAGATAATGGAACAGATTTCTAATGATTTTAGAAACTCATTTTAAGGGGCACAGTTTCCATTCATCTCATCATTACAGCACTTGTCTTGAACAAGTACTAGTCTCATGTTCATATTTTGCAGAGGATAAAAAAGAAAGATGATGATCTTGAAAACAAATGGCTTCTTAAGTCAGGTGCAAGTGTCTGCACTTCTACCATAGACTTTTAAAGGATCAGATTTCTGTTCATTTTGGAAACTCATTTTTGGTGAACACAGTTCATATTAATCTCATCAATGCATCATTTGGCTTTGAATAAGTATAAGTCTCCTTTTAGATCATTTATGTCTATTATCCGCCATCTGTGCATCAGATTTTGCTTGCTACCACACTGGAGGCCATGCTTTTGATCCAAATTTCGATTAAACATGCAATATAGGTCCACATGTTAATGAGGTAATCTTGCATCTAATTGGCTGAGATTTTTACCACCCAGTTGTCCATATTTCTGATCTGATTTTGATTAGATTTCAAATATATGGTTATACCTGTCAAGTTTTCAAATGCCAAGCGGGAGATTGAATAAAAAATAGGGAGATTGGAACCTAAAATAAAAAGTTTTTCACTGCTTTTTTCTTAAATATTGTCCTTTTTCAACAAAAACCAGAAAACACATTTAACTTTAAATAGCTTGTATATTAGTAAAATTATGATTATGACACAAAAAACACTGTTAAAAAGACAATCATTATTATTAATCAAATATCATGAATAGATATATTTAAAGCCATGCTCTTTCAAATGTCCTCAGATGCAGGTTTTAAGTTGTAGGAAACACATGCCATGCAGCTGTCATTTTCTTTGGGGTTGGGTCATAATTCATTTCGTGTGTCAGTTTTAACATAACAGACTAACTGTAGTCCAACAAATATGTCCCTAACTGTGCATCTGATGAGAAAATTAACACTGCTTGGATTAGGTATATTATATTTCAGTTCAACCAAGAAAAAATGAAGAAAAATAATATTTGATCCATAGTTATGGAATGCTCAACAGTTACGGAATAAGTACGGTAATCATCATATTTATTCAGCTGCAATGTGGTATGTTGCTCAGCTCTACAACAAGTTTCTAGTTGTTATGTAATGGTACTTCTAGTAGTGACACATAGGATCTTCTCTACAATATACACAGGTGATAAAATAGAACATACTAATAATAATAAAGACTTTATTTAGAGAAGGTAACTCAGTAAGTTACAGAACTAATCTACCTTGAGGCCTTCTCACTGTTGTGTACAATAATATACAGTATATATAATATGATGTGAAAAATCAGGCTTGACACTAAATAATTAAGTGATATTAAAAATCAAAATATCAAGCCTGGAACATACACACAGGAATCTGTGAACACATAAACATATATAAAATATAAAATATCCTGCATGGAAAAATTCAACTGTGAAAATGATGCAAAAGTACAGAAAAGCAGGCGATGTTTATATTACTATAACTGTTCAGTTGTCTTAAGATTTCATCCATTTGAGACATTGATTATGAAAAGAAGAAATGGTAGGAGCCTGCCTTATGTCACGGGGAATGTTGTTCCATACCAGTGGACCAGTATACTGAAAACTTTATTTTAAAAGAATTCCTTCTTTGGTCTTGGCATAATGTAATTTTTACTTCTTACAGACCCTAAATTTGGAGTACCATCAGCATTGCTTTGGTGAAAAATATTGCTTAGATATACAGGAACTACTTTTTTGGATACTTGATACATCAATTTGGCCTTTCTAAGGAATATTCTTTCATGAATCGCTAAAATGTTTAGATTATTCATTGCATCCTGGAAACTCAATACATTGATCTAGAATTATATGGCATGCCTTCTTTTGGAGTCGTAAAAGGTTTGTTATGTTTGAATTAGAGGTATTCCTCAAATTACATTACAATAGTCCAGATATGGCTCAATATAACTTTTCTAAAAGATGGCCCTATACTGAAGAGGAATGTATATTTTGATTTTCCTCAGTAGCCAAAGATAAGAATTAACCTTTTTTGAATCATGTTTAATGTGAATAGACCAAGTAAGATTGTTATCTACGAATACATCAAGAATGTTATCATGAGAAGTCATATTAAGGTTCACATTGTCAAATAGAACCTGCAGTTTATCGCTGTCCAGCCTTGCTCGTATTTGTTGTGTTGTAACTAGTAGGGCTTTTGTTTTTTCTGTATTTATGATTATATTGTTTTCCTTGCACCATACTTTTAAGTCTCTTGAGAGCATCTTGTAAATTATTTTCAAGTACAGTTTTGGTTTTGCCCATCATAGACAGTGTAGTATCATCTGCATAGAGGTCATTGGAAGAAATGGAAGTTCTTATCTTAAGAGGTAAGTCACCGATAAAAAGAATGAATAACAGAGGTCCGAGGATAGAGCCCTGTGGTACTCCACAATTAATATTTTTACATTTAGAAAGTTGACTATTTAAAGATACTTGTTTTACTCTATCAGTTAAGTAAGAAGCAAACCAGTTTAGGGAGTTTTCATTGCTTTGATAAATTTTTAGTTTTTCAAGCAAAATTTCATGGAATACAAGATCGAAAGCTTTATGAAAATCAACCATGATGGTGCCTACCATTTCTCCTGTGTCTAATATTTTCAGTCATTTATGAGTCAAAGATATAAGTGCAGTGTCACAGGAGTGATTCTGTCGAAAGCCATACTGATTAACATGAATAAGATCATAAGTGTACAAATAGTTGAGAAAAGAATCGTGTACATGTTTTTCTAGTAATTTAGAAAGACAAAGAAGGATAGAGATGGGTCTGTAGTTATTTACTTCATCTTTTGTTCCAGTTTTATGCAGTAGTGTTACCTTGGCACTTTTCCATGTCTGTAGAAATTTATTAGACCTAGTACTTTCATTGCAGCTGAGAGGTATAATCTCTACTATTGCAGGTGCAGCTGCCTTCATTAACCTTGGTCCAATCATACCAAGTCCTGTAGCTTTACAATCATCCACTTTTTGAATATATTTCAACACAAATTCAGGACTCGTTTCAGGAATTTCAAACTTTATATTATTTGGCAGTTTTTAGCACAAAATTGTTTGAGTTCCAGATAATCAGGTGAAGTTTGGATTCTTTAGGTTTTGCAGCAATTTGAACAAAAAAGTCATTAAAATTTTTTTAGACGTCTGTTGGATTATTGGTATAACTGCCCTCATGATTGAGGGATAAAATTTCAGTTTTACTCACATTTCCCTGCACCAAACTCTTTAAAAACTCTCCAGATAGCTTTCAAATTATTTCTATTTTCCTCCAGCACTTTTTTGTAGCGTGCTTGTTTGGTTGTTATATCATTTGATTAACTTTATTCCTGCAGGTTCTATAATCAGCTTGATTTCCTACAGATTTTGGTTGGTCTTTTTCCTTTATTGCCTCCAAAGCATCTGGGAAGATCCAGCCTGGCTGGTGGTCTTTCTTTATCCTGTGTGGGTTTTTTTGGGGCATGTTTGTTCACTGTTTACTGAGTTTATGAAAAGATCCATCCACGTATCCAAAACATCATCAATATCTTCAAAGATTTTGACTATTCCATGGAATCTATTTCAGATCTTCCAACAATTTTTAAAGTATCAAAGTTTTGAAAAGATCTGTCAGGAGTAGATTTATGGATATTATTTTTTCATTATTTGCCATTGACTTTACATGTTAGAAAAATTGCAAAGTGGTCACTTATACCAATGTTTGGAACCATTACTTCCAAAACATTTTCTTTTGTATTTATATAAATATGGTCTATAAGTGTTTTAGAGGTAGATGTTACTCTGGCGGCTTCATTTACTAGTTGCTCCATACCTAACAAAGCATTAAAATCCATCCAGTTCACTTTTATTTGATCATTGAGAAGGTCTCTATTTATATCACCTAGAATATAAAATTCTTTCTCTTCATTTGAAATTTTGGTCTACTTGAATTCAGAATATTCACACCAATTAGTATGTGATGATGGTGGTCTGTACACAAAACCTACTAAGTAGTGCTTAGCTTTTTCTGGAGCGATCTGTAGCCAAATGGATTCTATTTCCTGTTTTATGTGCCTTCCCATCTTTTAGCAATAGTACCAGTTCTAACATACACAAGGGGCCCACCACTGCCTGCTCTTCTATCCCCTTGATAAGGTTTGTCATAGCCATTGATATACAAAAAATTTTCACCCTGATTTTCTGTCAACATTGTTTCCGAGAGTCCAAATAAATGGATTTTATTATTTGGAGAGGTTAGCAGTAACTTGCTTGACCAATCTTTCCATGATAACCGTGAATATTTAAATGACCTATGTGTAAACCCAAACTAGAAACTCCAAAATTCGTGAGATTAACATCAATGCTATTAGAGGCACTCAAGGAGACATTAAAAGTATTAAAAGTATCACAGTGATCATCCTTACAAATGTCATTACTGTAAAAAATATTAGTTTTTCTACAACTGCATTTGGGGGCCCTGAGTGGCTGAGTTGTCTAAAGTGCTCAATGTTGTGGATCATTGCCATCTCACCTCTATATGTGTGGGTTCAAGTCTTGGGTTCGGCCAATGTGAGTATGTGAGAAAGCTTGCCAGTAGCTTCTCGTGGGTTGGTGGTTCTTTCTGGGGTTTTCCTGGGTTCTTCCTCCACCATTTATACTGGTCACCATGATAGCCTGTCTTGTCCTGAAAAATGGCGTTAAACCGTATAGTAACAGCAACAACAATGACAACTGCATTTTCTACTTTCATAATCATTGTATAAATCTGAAATATCAGTTACATTTGAATATGTACAAGTAACTGGTAAATTTACACATTCAGAACAGCTGTTAGCAAGGGGATCAAATCTGTTTTGACAAGGGATGCCTGGTGTATATGACAGTCCTTGATAGACAGCTTTTGTAGATTGCATAGGATATATGTTATTTATATATTTATGCATAATTTTTTATTTTTTTTAAATGAAATTCGGCAGGCAAAATGTAATAATAGGGAGTTCTCTGCAAAAAATTATGAGCCATTATGAGGTTGGGAGGCAGGCATGGAATGACCCCAAACAAGTTTTTTTTCTTCCAGCATGAGATTTAACGTGTATGCATGGAAAAGTTAAATAATGATCAAGATCGACACATTATACTGACAATGCCTCACAAACTATATGAAAACTACATTTTGCGCAATGAAATTTTTGTTCCTGAATAGTATTTTATCAGAAATCACAGATCGATTCATTTCTTTGTTTCTGCTGCAGTTCGCACAATGTACTTTAATTCTCATATGAAAGTTAGCAATAGTGCAGTCCTGTAGTGAAAATATTTTCAAAGTCAATATACGTACCATATTAAAATTTCATGTGTCTATCATCAATAATAAAGATTTTATACCAATTTAAACTTTACTCAGATATTGCACTGACAGGACATGGAACACAAATTAATTTTACTATATATTCTCTACATTTGTTTCTCAGTACCGAACTTTCCACTGTGTGAAAATCAATACAAATATGTTAATCTAAAACACCTTCAAAGATGACTTCACGGTGAAGTTCATGTCAAAGGTTCACCGGCATTTTTTTGAAGGCTAGACTGTGAACAAACCAACGTGCAGTGGAACACAGATTTCACTTCCAGATCATCACCAAGATCTTGTCACTCACTGTACACTGTTGCCGAAATACACACAGACAACCACACCATAAGCTCATATTCTAAAGAATAAACAATTGCCTTTAAATCCATACCAAAAATGCCTAAATCTATCTCTTGTATCACCACCAAAAGGAGACAGGAAAAAATGCTCTAAAAATAGACTGGGACTACATTCGTGGGCACTGAACCAGAATTGCTAATTGTGGCCTGATTCCAACAGTTTGATCATGCAGATGCTTCGCATGAGCAAATAGGTGCAGTTTAAAGCGTCTGAGGTGCTGCTCTAAAGTTAGTCTGGTTCCCTGACTAATTTCACTAATTGTAATATGAAACATGGATCCAAATCAAACACGGATGAACAAGTTTTCCAGATTTTTCAGCAATGATCATTTTTCTGTAGTTTTTGCTTTTATGTTGTAAGTCCGTATTTTAAGGATAATTTTCATAAGACTTATGGCAAAATCATAAGAGTTTGCAGGTCTGTCATCATTCACAGGCACTTGATTCCATGGTAAACTAATGTGTACACTCACCAATTAACACTTAGCATGTGTTAATTGGTGAAAGTACACATTAGTTTACCTCAGAATCAAGTGCCCGTGCTATGAAACAAAAGCCAATAAATGTTCTTGTCTTTATCAAATTTAATGTGATATAATACAAAAGAAATGAACTTACCCCGAATCCTTCCAATTATTCCTTCTGTAATCACAAAACACAGCAACCTTGCCGACACCAAATCGCCGACTTTCTTGGCTGAACAATATTTAGGAGGTTAAGAATATTTCCGGTAACAGAGTCTTATATAAATAACACAAACAAGTTCATGGTGATTGATGAATCCACTCCTTTATAATGCAAGTTTTCACAGACTAGTTTGCTTTCAACGGACCACTTTCAAATTTATTACTATGGCGCATACAAGATTGATTGATGAATCAGCTGCTGTGATTGGATAATTCCATGCTCTACAACCAGTGGAAGAAGGTAAAAGAAATATTTGCTAGAACTTTCCACAACTTCTCAATATTTTTTAAAATTTAAAAGCAGTGAGTAGATAAGCACATGATGTGAGTTTTACATGGGGTCCTTCAATTATCTCAATTTTTTTATAAGATAAAATTATCTCCCAGATTCCAATCATCGCAGACCAGAAGTGCCATATCAGGCACACAAAAAAGTTCCAGGTCGGCAACCATCCCCGTTTAAGCTCCTGACCCTAGCACTTTTTCATCGGGTTAAAAATAAAAAATAAAAATATTAAAAATAAAAATAAAAATTCCCAACAGAACTTGAAGTGCTTAGTACATTGTATATTTGTATTACCCCCCCTCAAAAAAAACAAAATCTACCTACCTAACCTTAGTTTAAAACCAATGCAATAGGAATTACACATGGGGTGTGGTGGGGGTGGTCTCATAAACATATACACAAAAGAGGCTTTAACAAAGCACAGACATTATTAGTGTTTTTAAGAAAAGCAAGGTCAAGAAGCAGAATTCATTTACAGTTGCATTTGAAGAAAAGAAATCCTTTGGAGAAGTAGCTATTGAAGTTCACAGATACCTCCTCCACAGATAAACTTGCCTTGTATTTGCAGTTGGAAAACTATTTGTGTCCAAAGGAAATGTAGAGGGAAGAGTCCATCTTCAGGTGTTAGAATTTAGATGTATAAATTAAAATCTTTATCAACTACATGTACACTAACACAAGCTTGCATTTTTACTTGATCCTTTACCACTCACGAATTAGCTGTTGACAAACAATTTAACTATTGACATACATGTTTACTTGATCACTGAAAGGATAGATGTGGCTTTGCAAAGCTTAAATGAGGATTACAGATGTTGCCTTTTTACTTGGAAAACGTCTTTTACAATATCTTGTTGGTCTGTATTTCATGAATACTTGAATTGTATATGAAGTAATTGCAAATAAAAAATCTTAGACTGCTTTAAACTCAGTGTGAAAACAATGTTCAAATTTATGTCATCAATAACTTTGGAGGTCATTTTTCGTTTTATTTAAACATCAAAAGCCGAATTTCTTTGTAAAGTTTAATATTTTAAAAATCTTCAAATGGATTATATGTGCTTTTGTTGTCAGAGAACAGAATCATGTGTTTGCTGTATTCTTCCCAAATCATTTTGAAAGGGATTAAACTTCATTGTAACTGTGCATATTATCAATTGTCATATGAAAAATGATAATTAAAAATAGTGTCATGCCAATCATCCATGCAGTTTTTTTCAGACTCAGTTGTATATTTATAATTATTATTCTTGTAACTAATGTGACAAATATACAGTGCCATGCAATTTTTCAGAAAACATTTTACACTAATACTGTAATAGTTTATCCTTCAAAACTGGTACTTTAAATTATTATTCCTTTAACACACAGACTCAAATTTTAAGAAAAATGTCATGTGACCCTTTAAGCATTAAAGACTTTATTATAGATTCAGTTGTTAGAAAATATATTTTTACAATTGTCTTGTGTGGTTACAAGGCATCATAATTGGGACCACTGTGTTACACTAAAATGATTGTATGAAGTGATTAAAAGTGTATGAATGCTAAGAATTTTTCATGTCCAAGCTAAAAAATGACTAAGTTCTTATTTTCTAGGATTTTCCAAGCCAAATATAAACTAAGTTCTCATGTCCAAGGCTTTGTCCAAGGTATTTCCTAGGGTGTTTTTTAATGTATGAGATAATGTCTGAGGTTTGCTTATAAAACCTTGGACAAAATATCAACATTGTTCGAGGTTTCCTAGGTTTTCCTTGGAAAACCATGGAAAAATCTCAGATGTCCAAGGTTTTATGTCAAAATTCTGAATATAACCTTGGAAAATGTACAACCGGGAGATTTTTGTATTTGACAGTTATCAGTTTACAAATGGCACAACACCAGAAGTTGATTCATGACATTTGAGAGTGGATGAGTGTTTGGAATGAAGAGAATAAGGCCGAGAAAGAGAGCCGTGTGGAATACCAAAACATAGATCAACTGGGCTGGAATGTTTTCCATTTATGGACACAATTTGTGTCCTGCTTTCTAATTAGGACTTGAACCATAGTAAGGCTTTGTGAATACCAAATACATGCTGGAGATGGTGAAGTAATATATCATAATCTTTTGTGCTGCAGACAAGTCAAGAAGGATGAGGACTACAGTAATCTTTCCACAATCCAGAGCAGACAGGTCATTAACTACTCTCAGAGGTGAAGTTTCAGTACACTGGTGAGGGCAATATGCAGACCATACATTGCTTAAAAGACTGTCTGCATTCAGATGATATAGAAGTTGGGATGGAACATATAAAACATTGACCTGGCAAGAATATTTTAAAAATAACTTTTTGCAAAATTTTTAATGGCTTGGTCTAAAATTCTTCAAAATGACAAGAATACATTGATCTCAAGTACTGTCCAAGTCAATCTGGTATAATGAAAATATCATAATTGATTATGGTAATTCAAATAAAATGCATGATAGGTTAGAATAACTTTTTCTGAGATTTTTTAAATGAATGAGAGATTAGAAACAGGGTGGTGGTTCTATAAATCATTAGGGTCAAGTGTCAATTGTTTAACAGAGGTTTTACAATGGAAGTTTTGAAAAATGATGAGAATTTACAGGATGAGAGAGAAGTATTGATAGCAGCAGTTAGTGAAAGCAATTTTGAATCTAAGCACTCAAGCATCAATATCAGAGTCTGATTGAGTTCACATGGCTTTCGGGCACTCTTCATCACAAGGATTTGGGGTGCTCTTCATCACAAAGCCAAGAAATAAAAATATGTGTTTCCAGTCAGGTGACTATCCCTGCTATTCATTGTGGACACTAGCACTTCCCTCCTCCCCTCCACTGGGGCAAAAAGAAAATTTCCCGAAATTGATTTGTGCGTTTATTAAGCTGGTTTGTCCCGGTATTTTTAGTGCATAGTACATTACATATACTAATCATTATAACATATATGTACATAATGTTTAATAATAATATGTATAAAATATTCCAGCAAAAATCCTGAGAATCACTCATGCATCTAATTGAACTGGTTTAGCCCAGTACATTGAGTGCTTAGAATATTGTATATACAAATCATTATAATATTTATAATGTTTAAAAACAAAAAATAATTTTTAAAAAAATTCACGAAACTGATTTGTGCATCTAATTGAAGTGGTTTAGCCCAATACTTGAAGTGCTTAGTACATTATAGAGACTAATCATTTTATATATATATATATATATATATATATATATATATATATATATATATATATATAGTTTTAAAACAAAACTACCTACCTACCCTGATTTTAAAAACAGTGCAATAGGAAACACATGTCTTTTTGGCTCAATTGTACGTACCAACTCCATAGAGACAGATTCAAATGCTGTTAAAGGTTGCTGTGTATATTCTGTGTTAGAACTGTATGGTGATAATGAGTTAATTGAAATTGTGTTGTCCAGCTTATCTCTAATGAATTGAACTTTGTCATGAATGAAATGGGCCAACATGTCCTGAAGGTTGACCAGAGAAGGTGGTTGAAAGTGGTGTACATTTATTCCTTGACCTAATCTTGATGTATACAAAACCTTTGTCCATAACTTCATTTTGATAAGTACTGTTAATACTAAGATTTAATAATTTGTTATCACACAGTTTGTTGGTGGGGGATAAGAGATATGGTGGCGTTCATTGTTTCAGTGTCCTTTAAGGTGAAAAACCAAGTTCTAATTTTCTGTTGTTTTTCCATGAAAACGTCATTTTTACAAAAGGATTTTGAGATTAAGAATGTAGAAATGCTACATTAACAAGTAATATTATGGCATAGTAAATTTTGGATTTGAAGTAATACAGGTAGTAACAACTAATGGTTTTGAAGATCAAAACAATGATACTAAACTATTACAATGGAAATAGGGTAATATTACTGCAAGTGTTTGATATTAACAAAGTAGTAAAGCATCATCAGCAAGAAATGTCAATACAAAATGGGTTTCAGGAGCAACAATGTTACTATATTAACAAAAATCATTAATGCATATCATTAAACTTTATCCTTGTAGCAAGATTACTCCATCAGGTTTTTGAGAAGACAAAATCAGTGTCCCGCTCTCGCCTGGAAAATTGTAGGGTCATGCTACTACATGGATTTGAGGCTGTGTAGTATTATTACTATGTCAGGTTTGGAAATCACATAATCAGTGATACACTGTTACCTTGAAATCAGGGTAATATTACTACATGGGTTCTGTGATTACCAGTATAGTGTTGTTACTACATCAGGATTTTGGAAATCACAAAATGAGTGGTACACTTTCACATGGAAATAGGGAAATATTACTACATGATTTTGGTGTTTACCATTATGTAGTATTCTTACTACAGCAGGGTTTGAAGATCACAAACTCAGTGTAGTACTGTTCTCTGGGAATAGAATAATTTGTTTTAAATGGGTTTGGTAATTAGCAATGTAGTGTTGTTACTACAACATGTTTTGGTGATCACAAAAGCAGTTTTACACTGTCACCAGGAAATAGAGTAATATTACTTCATGGGTTTGGGAGATAGCAATATAGTATTGTTACTAAAGTAGATTTTGGTGATCGCAAATGATATTTTTACTGTCACCTGGAAATAGCATAATATTACTACATGGGTTTGGGGGATAGCTAAGTTTTGGTGGTCACAAAATCAGTTTTACAATGCCACCTGGAAATTGGGTAATGCTACTACATGCGTTTTGAAGATAGCTATGTAGTATTACATCAGGTTTTGGTGATTACAAAATCAGTTTTACACTGTCATCTGGAAATAGGGTATTATTACTACGTGGGTTTAGGGTTCAGTGTAGTAGTAAAAACTGCAACAGGTTCTGAATATCATAAAATCACCAGTTACCTTGAAAAAGAGCAATGTTACTTCTGGTACATGGGTTTGGTGATAGACAATGTAGTATTGTTACTACATCAGGTTTCAGAGATAACAAATCAGTGCTTGGAAATGGGTAATGTTGCTACATGGGTTTAGGGGATAGCTATTTAGTACTGTTACTACATCAGCTGTAGTATTGTTACTACATCAGTTTGTGGAGTTCACAAATCAGTGCTTGGAAATGGGGTAATGTTACTACATGGGTTTGGGGGATAGCTATGTAGTATTGTTATTTTATTAGATTTTGGAGGTCACAGATCAGAGCCTTGAAATAGGGTAATGTTACTACATTGGTTTGGTGGATAGCAGAAGAGCTGTGTAGTATTGTTACTGCATCAGGTTTTGTAGATTACAAAATCAGTGCCTGGAGATAGGGTGATGTTACTAAACATGTTTGGGGGGATGCTATGTAGTATTGTTACTACATCAAGTTTTGGAGATCACAAAACTTATGTGCTTGGAAATAGGGCAATGTTGCTACATAGTTTTGGAATTAACCATGTAGTATTGTTACTAGCAAAATTCCTTTAGAAAGGACAAGCAAGCAATTCTTCTTTTTTATTCTGACAGCCATAAAATTTCCTAAAAGACCATGTACTGTTCCAACAATATGAAGACAGTGACGAAGTGAAGTTCAGTGTTATAACTTCTGCATGCTGTGAAGAAAAGGAGATGCATTCCTGTACTTGATAAGATATTTGTGGGCAAGGGCACTACATAAATGTATTTGACTCATATATATACCAACATATTCTTGTTACTGTCAAGGAGTTTTGAAAATCAGACCTATTTGTCATTTCAGAGGTCATTGCTCAGATCATTGTACTTCACTGAGCTTAGGAACACAGTGACCTGTATATATACCAATTAATTTTGACCATGCAGTCTATGTATTTTCTTGGTTTTTAATTGGAATGTTGATACAAAGCAATCTGTCATTAATCTCAAGTTCAGATATGTCTTTTTTTAATCGGTCAAATAGGTAACTTGTGAACATGATAACAATTTGCCAGATCAAATTTTAGATAATATTAACATAATTGCAATGCCTCAAAAATGGTACTAATACTACTGTGCTTTTTTCATTTACAAAAGGCTGATTGATACATTTTGCAATAAGTTTACAATTTTACTTTATTAAAAGAAATTTGAACAGACTTATGCACTGATTTGGCGAGGCCTTGTTGATCTTCTCTTGCAAAGTTATCCTCTGAGGTATGTACATTTAAATTCCTGATGACAGCCACTTCTGTAAAAAACCAAAAAAAACCTAACAAAACAGAAAACACTGAATTTGCATTTAAATGAGAACGGCATGTTTTGTCTTTGAAAAGGATTGACCCAGTCACAAGGCTGAATATACATGTACACAGCTACGGACTTTAGTTAAATTCTGACTGGATTTATACTGTATGGGACTAATCATTTAATTTACTGTTCTTTCCAGTTGGGGTACTTTTGTATTCTTTCATTCATCACAAAATAAATTTGTTTCAAATAATATAACCCTTTGGAAACTTAAATGGTCTTTCCCTAATAAAGAATTGGCTTGAGCAGATGTTCTGCAGAAATATAGACAGTGAACATTGTAAAGACTTATAAAATTTTAGCACCAGAAGATGATGTCAATTTCAGCGTGGGAAAGATGCGTTCCTAACATGAAGCCATTTGACTTGGTGCATTCTACTTTACAACTCAAATTATGGTCCTGTCACTAACAGCAGAAGTTTGGTAATTGTTCCTAATAAATCTGACCTTGATGTATTGTTGAAATGAATAATAATGTTGACAATTTAAAAAATTTTAAAATTTTAAATGTTCAACAAATTAAAGGCATTCTGCATGGTTAGCTCAATGAATCTTATTTTTTAAAAATTTCTCAGTACTGTGGTATCAGAATGTTCAGATGTATTCATTTCCTTTTTCCTTTTTGCAATTTGCACAATATACTTTGTTAACTATCATATGAAATTCAGTAGTAGTGTACTCCCTGCAGTTAAAAGAATGATAATGAGAGATGGACATCAGACATTTTACAACAAAATTGCATTAATTCTTGACTTATGTGAGAAAATATTGCACAAGCTCCAGTAGTTACTCCATGCACAAGCAGGGCCGGATAAAGTCAAGTGTTGGATGCAGGGTGAGTGGTGTTCCAACATTTTAAAAGGGCCCTTAATTTACTTAAAAGGGCACCAAAGCAAAAGTATGTATGTCTGTTTACTCAAAGTATGCATAATTCCCAATAAACTGCATTGATTTCTGCTGAACGTCTGCTGAACCCATGTCTTTATAAGGGAGATACCATTTTAGTTTCTAAAGGGGGAGGAGTGGCATAAATGCTTGAAAACTATTGTCTTATTCTGATTGGTAGTATAAAAAGGATATTTTGCTTTACTTGAAACAAACTTATCTTGTGAAGAATGAAATAATATAAAATACCACAGTTGGAAATAATAGTTTAACCCCATAAAATGAAATGGCCAGTCCCTTACAGTATACTTGCATTCAGACATTGAACTAGCTGATAATTATGTACATCTGTATTTAATCTCATAACTGGGCCATTACTTCTTAAGGACTAAACATGTGGTTCACATCTAAGTGTAAATTCAGTGTTTTCTTTTTGTTGTTTGTGTTTTAAACAGAAGCTGCTGCTATATGAAATTTAATTGTCCATACCTCAGAGGATTACTTTTCATATTTAAACAGTAGGATAAATTTACACTGTTTAAGAGGAGCTTAACAAGGTGGGCCTCTTGTCAAGTCAGCAGGTAAGTTTTCAAAATGGACGAAATATACAAGACTTATAAATTAATTTTTATTGTCCATATATATGATCAAAATAAAGTTCCCCGATTGTTGAAATGATATTTGATTGTCATTCACTCATGATTTATCGAGCTTTCCATGGGTGGTCTTCATTGATTGGCTGTACAAATGTCAATCAGTAATGCCAATCAGCTGCTCCATCGGTCATTGTGCTGGTGAGGCACGGCAGTGATCATATTTTATTGCTCTGTCACAGAGTGTTATTGTGGAGTGAAAGTGGAGGGATTAAGTCCTCACCATATGGGGTTCCAAAAAAGATACATGAGCTGTACTGTACCATATATTTATCTATGACGAAAGACAAATATTCGGTGGTCCTGTTTCTATTCCTGAGGAGCTAGTAGCATGGACTGTGAATACTTTATCAGAGATACTCATTATCCAACAAGTGTGGATTCTTAGCAAATAAGGTTTCACATTGGGAAAAATGGTCCAAAGCAATGTATGCATTGATATGTGTGTGTGTGTGTGTGTATGTGTATATATATATATATATATATATATATATATATATATGACAGTTGTTTTGTTTTTGCTGTGACATTGTATCACCTGATCTGTGATAAATCATGATGCACCATTGTGTTGTAAGAGATTTGTATATGCTGTCATGATTTATATTTTGTTGCATCATTCTGGTACAATGGCATTTTGATTGTTTTGAAAGCAGTTACATTTTAATCTTGAATACTAACTCGTATAATAAAACAACTATATTTTGTTTTTGGTGAATCTGAAAAATAATGAAATAGAAACCAATCTTATTTACGTTTCTTTGTGTCGGTCTCAATCAGGCCAATGAGTATATTTAAACTTCATATTTTCTTTAACCAAAGATCAGTACTGTACATTTCCCTCCAGATCCACCATCCATATGTCACATTGAAAGATTTAGTTTGCTCAATATTTATTAAGAAATTTTCTTTCCAGATCCTCCATCCATACAGGGGCTGATAAGTCCATACAAGGTGATAGAGTACCAACCCCTCAATGTGTCGTGTCAGGTCAGTAGTAACCCACCACCTGACAACATCTCCTGGTCCCCCGTTGGGGACAGTTCTGTACCATCCATGTTGTACTTCAGCTCTGTGTCAAGAAACAAAAGTGGGACCTACAGCTGTACAGCCCAAAACACCATGATACCAACAGTTGGAGAATTCCAGACAGGCATGAACACAAGTCAGATACAGGTTGATGTTCTGTGTAAGTATTGGTAAATATTTTAATTAATTCAGTGTTAAAAGTAGTAGAGAGATCATAGGTATTAGTATGTTTTAAAATTTGGAAGAATTTCCAACCTGAACTAAGTCAGTCAATGTAGACTAGATCGAAACGTGTTCTGAAGCGTGCAGGTATAAAGTTCCAGTCTGATTTATGCCACACCATTTGCTGCATTTATAACATCTTGTGTCCTGAAGTTTGGAAGTGTCTGTTGGCATTTGTATGTACAGAGACACATAACAGCTGATGGATAACATATGGAAACAGCATGGATTGGTTGTAGTTTTTATTTAGTGTTGCAATTTGAAAATTACCAGCCATGTTGAATTAAAACAGTGCATCCTGATTTTTATAACTGTGTGTGCACATCTATGTGAGTATAAGTAAAGCTCTGAATGACATAACACCAGCAATAAATAACATGATAAAAGACAATAGGCAAGACAATGCAAGGCAGATGGAAGATGACATTCATTGCTGATATGGATGAAGTCAACACAGTCTCCTTAACTGCAGGTCGACATAAATCTAAATCCACATTAAGGTTCATTACAAATGTTTATGTCAGGGAAACAGGAACTGGCACTAAAAATAAAAACTAGTCAGCTTGCCATAAATGCTAGCACTGCAGAGTGTATCTATTCATGTTTGCATATATATACTCTGCTAAAATCACATGTAAAAGATTGACTGAACTTCTGGATTGCATATGAAACTCCAAGCGTAATTGTAATTTGTGACTTAGAGACATTTCCTGTTTACATTTTCTTTGTAACCTGAATCCTCTTTTGATAATATGTTTGACTCGCTGAGTTTTATTAAACAGAGCCTCATCAGGTCTGCGTGGACCTGTACTTTGTGACCAATTGTACTGCTGCCCATGATAAAATGTAGTTTTGCACACTCAGTTGAAATTTATTGGATTATTAGTATTAACAAAATACTCAAAAGTCAATCAGTGATCTACCGAAAATGTTTAGGAATATTTAAAATTGAAAACATGTGACCCCAGTTATTTCAAGTGTTGTATATTATATCAGTTTTATTCCTATATTGTTCTTGTTCTCCAGTTTTGATTTGGATATTTCCAAATAATTGGTGTATCCTTGATATGCTGTATGGGTTCTGGAGGACAAAAAGTGCCTTTCAGTTTGATTGAGTTCCATCTCAAGTTTGATATTGAACTTGGAACTTATTTGCCAGTTTTTAACATGTATGGGATATTGAAGTGGCTCTCAAAACTATTAGTGCAGATCACATAATTTATTTTACTCGATAAATCGTGATGGGAATGGAGAGAGTGAGGACAGAATTAAGAAAACCCCTGCCACTTCACCTTGCAGAATCGTGGGTTTGAACATTGTGGATCCCTTGTACACTTTGCATCCTCACAGAGCTACATCCCTGTATCATATCAGAGTGATTAATAAAATGCATTGTCAACTGTAGTAAATTACTACACATGTTCTTAAATAGGCATATACTGAAACATGAAAATACATTATAATTATATTATTTCCATAAAAATCAATTATTGTATACTACCTATGCCACAGTAACCACCATTACATGGAAATTGTGTTACCAAACAAAATTTAATTTGTTACACCTCACCTCAAGGTAGGGTCAAAGCAACCTGTATATAGTAATTCTTGTGTCCATTATTGTTCCATCTAGTTCTTGTTACACAACTTGTCATTCAGTTTTTGATGGATTACTATAAATCTAGGACCAATATGGTCATCACCTGAAGATGTGTATATCAAGAAATCACTTTGCTTCCACAATTTTACAGTGTCCACAATAAAGAGAGAGATTTATGTGTAATTTTGTCCACTTGCTGTTATGCCCAATTTTGTTTTTGGACAATAAGTCTAGTTCTCCACCATCTACAATCATGGATAAAATATCAATACCACTATGACTGAAGGAAACAAAAATGGTGTCTGCACAATAATTTGAGTTCCAGTCCAGTTGCAGTTACTAAAATTTCTGGATAGCTCACACTTGGGTAAGGATGAATCCTGTCAATTTTAGGGTCAAAAGCTCACCTTAACTCACTACACAATAACAAGAGTCTTCCATAATGTGTTACAAAACCATCATCTATAGTTACCAAATGTTGTAGATTGTTTGCATTTAGAGGTCAAGGGACTGAAACATCGTCATCTATAGTTACCAAACATTAAGGATCACTGCTTTTTGTGTAAGAGAGAACCTTAGCAGCTTTTGGGTGGGTGGGGTGGGGGTGGGGTGAAAACATCAAGGACACTGTGACTGAATGAAGGAGAAAAGTTTCTGCATATTGTTATTAGATCTGCTTTACAGACCTGGGCCAAAAGTTTGTGGCTGATTTGTGCATATGGTGAGAAAGATGCCTTTTGATTTTGGGAAGGAAGAAATTTAGTTATCTGTATAGATGAGCATATAATGTGTCATTCGTTGTACTCTTTTTGTTAGAGCTATTGGCCATTTTGTCTTGTTGTAGTGTATAACACATTTGTTAGGACCAGTAGTTTTGTAGTTTTGATTGATTGCAGTGAAACTTTGTAAATGTTACAGTAATCACTTGAAGATTTTGACAAATCACTTTGCTCACACACTTTTTGCTACAGTTATTGCCATTTTTGTCATGTAGCATACTACAGTGAATGAGGCAGTATTGTTATGTCAGCTACACAAACAGATTACACACACACACACACACACACACACACACATATCATAAGCATAAAGTTATCAACTGCTATACTTTTCTTGTACATAGACAAAATACACAGGTGTTATCTGTGGAGTGTATTGTGTTATGATGTCTGTCCATCTGTCTGTCTGTTCTTTTATTTCTGTACCATAACTTGAGTTGTCCACCATCTACAGTTACAGTACAGTGCAGGCATCATATTGTATGTAAAATCCATGTTCCCATGGTGGATATTAATCCTTCATTCTGTTTCCAACACAGACCTGATATAGTGGTCATCGTGGATTGTCCATGTTGTGGCTAGTAGTAGAAAGATTAAGTTTTATTGCCCCAACTAGAAAGTCCCACTAATATAATACTGTAATAGTGGACTTGCACTACATCACTTGGAACTTACCTGTCTGCTCAGGTACAGTACACCATGCTGAATGCAGTTTTTGAGCTGTACACAATGCCATTTAATATTCAGTGCCTAGTCCACTAAGATGCATCTACATATGTGTATTGTGAGAGATGAAATTTACATTTCTGAGTAATGAAAACTGAGACAATTTGGGTGCTTCGCAAAATATACAAAGATTAATTACACAAATTTTAATGAAAGAGAGAAAGTAGGAGGGGAAAGAGATTTTGTTTTTAAACAAACAAAAGGAAATATAAATCACACATAAGTATTAGCGGGCATCATTCTATGATTAAAATAACAGAATATGCAGGAAATGTAGTGATTTATTGTTTTCATTCTTCCAGTCACTTTTAAATTGTTTGCTTAATATGTTCCAACACAATGAAATATTCACAGTACCATTCAATTTACAGCTTCTATTAGGCTAAACCTAGCCTGTGTAGTACTTGCTACCCAAATATATGTGTTTACTTTTACCATAGACCTACTGTGTTTATGCAGACTATGAAGAACTTATTCTATAACCAGAAGCTATACAAACATACCTAGAAAAGCTATTTTGGTCATCTGATGAGTTTACATGTAATATTACCAAATGTATGAGTGAAAGTAATGAAAAACTGTAATCATTTAAGTATTTTTGAGGGGAGATAAACTTACAATTATTTTCATTTAATGCAGATGCAGTTTACTTGGTACCATACATTCGTTCAATCCGCATGACAAATAATGCAAACTGTACCAGAATGTCAAGCAGATATTGTTTATCAGTTTAGTTACTAATTTGTTACATTTTTCCAAATTATTCTTTCAAAAAGTTGATTTGAATACAAATAAAACATCTTGTCACCAAAGAACATTGATCACAATGCATATTTATACAGGGTTTTTCAATTAGGCCAACAATATGAAATTACTGAAGTTATGCCAGTAGTTCCTCAATAGGTACTGAATATTTGGAAACCAGAACTAAGCCTTAAGACACATGAACACATTTTGGATTAATACAATTAAAAGCAATAACAGTTGAAAGTTAACTGCCTGAAGATATATATGTGCACAGAATTGAAAAAGGGTAGGTTCAGTTAGTATATGTGGATGGAGGAAAAACTTTGTTTTCCCCATCTAGCAGTCAGTTTCTCCTGGACATCCATCATCATCATCATCATCATCATCATCATCTTTTGCAGTTCAACCAAAATATCAACTATTATGCAAACTTAGTTGTGCAGTGCTCAAAATTTCTGATAGCCCGATGCCTGGGGCCCCTCTAATTTTAGATCGGGACCTTCCTGTATTCTAAGTGAGGTGCCTATCGGGCTTATATAAAAAAAAAAAAATTAATTTGCCTTAGGAAGCTTTGATCACACTGATGAAATGTGTAAATATATTTTAAGGATGTTGTTATACCTGCCATAACATAGCGCAAATCTAAATCAGATCACCACTGTCCTACATGAAATTGAGATCTGACTTTAATCAAATTGAAGCATGTCATGCTAAAAATAAAATTTTGTACTCCCAAATCACCTGACATGATCATGTTTCGAGAAAACACAATTTTCAGTAATCTTCAACAAAAAATAAAAAACCAAACCCCACTACTTTCAGTATATGCCTGTTACATATAGCATGCATAAATGGTAAACAGTCATGATTGGAGCTGATGTAAAACTATCTCTTGGGCAGTTTAAATAGTGGCAATTTAAAGCAAAGAGGTCAGATATAAACCACCATTTCACATATTACTTAATTGGCTGACAATAGCTAGTGAGATGAGTTTGAGGGCTGCAGTGGGTGAGCACATTGTGCTAAGTTACATAAGTAGGATCAGGAATTGGAGCAACCCATTATAGATAAAGAGATGCTAGAAGTATGTACAGGAACAACAAAAGTTATTACATATCATTGCCCTGAATGAGAATGTTTGATCCGTATGTATTATATTTTTGACAAGTTTGTGAACGGTGGCAGCATTTCTTTGAATTCGGCTTTTACTGCTTGTACAGAATGCAAAGCATGATCATTTCCGTTGTTATAATAGTGTTCAAGTGTAATTCATTTTTGAAGCTGATTTAGGAGGCAATTAGCTATCAGCAATGCCGAACAAAATTAAATTTCAGAATTCTGGGCTGATGGAGTTTTACTTCGTGAAACACTTGAGCAAAAAAGAAAAACAAACAAAGACAATGGGGGCTATTAATTCTTTGCACATACTGCCAACAACACATCAACATATTCACTCAGAGAATCCAGCAGAGAAGTTTGAACACCAGGACCATCCAGTCCCAGACAAGTGTGGTGATGAACACCAGTGACACTTGTATTACCTTCAAACCAGAGTTGAACCCTATTAATGTTTATATTCGAATTGTAGCTGTTGCAATGTTTAACAATATTTTGGAAAAGGGGAAATTTTGGGCATGTGGAAATTGAAGTTCGGGCTTGTGGAATTTTAGTCAGGGCTTGTGAGTTTATTTAAGTCACCAGCCCGGGGCCTGTGTCAGAAAAAATATTTCTTTGAGCACTGAGTTGTGAAATGGGTTTTAATATCAGTAAAATCTTGCCTGATTCTATTGCATAGCTAGTACTTTCCTGGAGGAAAAAAAACAACCAATGGAAATTCCATCTAAGTGTAAACCAGAATCTTCCATAATTCTGAATAAGAGCCAAAGACATAGGGCATGTGTGAAGGACCATCTCATATATTTTTGGTTGACATATAAGATTTAACGTTGTTTATCATGTGTCAATGACTGATTTTTTATTGTCTTGTGTGTAAAATATTCATCATGAACTTCAGGACTATATTCTGGTAAATTTTTATATCAAAAAACTTTCATTAAGCTCTTTTGAAGTTTTCTTTGACTTATTCTAAACATGTGATGTACATTTTATGTTTCCCTTCTGTAAGGATGTTTGTAATTACAATCGTTGTTTTATTTGTATTCAAATAACATTTCTAAGCTGCATACATAGGTATTTTATTTAAATTTCCCTATCGTTAAATTTTTGCAGTCTATTTTATTCATTTTGCCTGTATTGTTAATTGTGACCTTTTTTCATGGTAAGCAGGTTGCACACCACTTTTGAATGCATCTATCATAACTCGGTTTCTTTGTATTCATAGTTTGGATGGTCTTCAATAAATTCTTTCTTTCCTTACATTAGCAATCATAACCTACTGGTTTTTTGCTGATTCATTCAGAATCTCATGTTTTAAAAACAAAGAAAAGTGGTTGATATATTGTTTTTATGTCTGGAAAACTTAACATTGCTTCCATTTTACGATTTATTTTTAGTGATACATCATTTATGGTGCCTTTTCACTGAATAATTATATTAGTGTAGATTTAGTCCACACTTTACCTGGTGAATTTTAAGTTTTTGTATATCATTCTTCTTGCAACATCTTTATGTAAGGAATAATGTTTAAGCAAGGTTTGGGTAAGTGTGGTCACAAGAAATCCCCTACTTGTTTATCATGTACACACTGTAAGATGGTGATGGCTATCCAGTTTGTAGCTTGTGGTTTGACAAGATATGGGGAGGCATAAATGGGGTGGAGAGTGACTTGTACACTCCCGAAAGGGTGAAGCAGCACCATCCCAATTCCATGAGGCAGAGAGTGAGTCTTGCCCATCCATGGGGGAGGAGCAGCACCCTTTGTTTACCACTTGGATAGGGATTAAGTCATGCATTCTCCTCTTGGGGAAAAACAGCACCCTATCATGCCCAAAAAAGCAAGAGCTTGTCATGTCCCATCCACCTACTATGGGTGAGCAGCACCATGTACTAACTCACTACTCAGTAAGTGCTGATTGGAGTCAAGACCCCCATAAGGGGGAAGCAGCTCCCTTTTGGTTCCAAAGACCCAATGTTGGTCATGCAGTTAGCCCCCTGAAGAAGGGAGTGTTCAGATCCAAGTCTATGAGATCAGAGGATAGCTCTTATGACAGATCTGTGTCACTTGCAGAGTCCTTGCCCTTTGACTGATCAGCAGGTACCAGGTGCCAGTCACTAAGTGACAGGCACCAGTTACTGGAAGCCTGCCACTGGGTACTGGGTATGGGTCATTAGAATCCATACAGTATGGGGATGGGTGTAACAAGATAACCGAGTTGGGATTTCAGACTTAAAACAGAGCACTGTTGATGGTAATACAAATATAATGTTTATTGATGCATGATTTAAATAAGAAAATAAATATGATTGATACGTGCATGTATGGGTCCAAATATTGGACAAATTAACATAATACGCACAAAACCTAAAAATGCAACAAATATAAATACAAATGAATGACTTTACATAGAACAAGGAAAAAGGTGAACAAATCACAGCAATTTCACACGATGAAAATAATGGGTGTTTTACTCAGTAGTAACAATGAAGTATTCTCTTAACTGTCAACTAGTGAAAAATGAGATATTATTTTACTCAAATAGTAAAATGTGTGGTTAGCTCTGTAGCTGGTACCACGTCGACCACGATCCCTCTGATCACTCCGATCAACTCTACACCCTGGTCACTCTAGCCATTCTAGTCAGCTCTACAGCTGCTATGTTCACCTTGGTCACTCCGACACTCTGGTCATTCTAGTCAGCTCTACAGCTGCTATGTTCACTCTGGTCACCCAGGTCAGCTGAAAATACAACTAATACTGTGTACTATTCATGACACAGGCATATAAGATAAAACATAATGACGTTACATATGGTTAGTTATGTAAATTACATTATCGGTACAATATTACAAAACAATAAACAAGTTCAAAAGTGAACCTGTGTCCAGTGAGATTCCTATGGTACTAAATGTTTCTTAATAAAATGCAACTTTATATTGCTAATATAAGGTCTCTGCTAAGTCACAAACAAGAATAGAAAAATATTTGCGTTATACTACACAAGCCAAAGCTATATTGAAAACATACAAAATTAACGTAGTAATACAATAGCAATAACTTACAATATACAAAAGAAATAATATCCACAAGAAATTAATAAATTACATACCTCTACAGCTGAAAATATGCAAGTCCCTAAGTAGACTGCTTACTGACAAAACGTTCCGTAATGTGCATATATCACTTTAGAGTGAGGCATTTATACACAGACGATGTAGCCTATATCGTCTGTGAAATTCCGTTTTTCCTATCGAAAGCACTTCGCACGTGCGGCATAGGATGAACCGAACTCACTGTTTGGAAATAATGTACAACATACAAAAATGACCCTCAGGTATCGTCGTACACAAAAAACGAAACCCGAGTACATGTATTAAATAAATAGAGAGATTTATACAATTCCATGACAATGGGTATCAGGCAGAGTCCCCCTCTCTTCAGACTATTTCCTCATTCTTCGAGGGACTGGGAATCTGCTTGCAGGCGCAAGCTTAGGGCAGAGGATTGGATTTGTGTATCCCCTTTTCCTATTATTCCTCTTAGAATTGGGATGTGGGGCCTTCCTCCACATGGATGCAATTGGCCATTTTCCTACATGGATTTGTGTACCTGGGCTGCATAGTATTGAGGTTGTGCTTGCAAACCACAGACCTGCTTGATCTTACGATGTTTGGTATCAAAAGAGGAGGGGGATAGACCTCAAAAACACTTTAGGCAGGTGGAGATCCACCCTAAACCATGAACGCAGATAACTGCTCTTAAACAGTTTATTATTTCAATGGGAGTAGTTTTCAGATCAAGTTTATTGTACCATGAAGTCTTTCCCTATGCAGAGTGACACCGAGTCACACAGTCCTGCCTTCCAGGAAAGAGTGCAGGACGAAGATGCCCTTTCCGTATTTATTGAAGACGGGTTTGACTCAGAGCAGGCCAATAAGGTACCTACTCCTTTTGGCCCACTACCAGCCTTTGGTTAAGGCGGCAGAGAATTACGAATCCTGGTCAGTTGAATGAGGTTTACTGCTTCTTACCTAATAATCCTTTAATCATTGTCCAAACCTTCAGGTTCTGGCAGATCCAAAATACTTTCTAGCAAGAGTAACTATGTTAATCAAACTCTAGACCAGATCTCTTGCTCCTTCCTCACTCACTTACGATGAAGGAAATTTCTGAAAGGTTTAACAAGGGCCAGTCTAGGGGTGGTCTGTCGATCCCTCTATGTTACAACCCTTCGTAGCTGCTTCAGGGTATCAGGTTTATACTCCTTCCTAGCGCACTAAAATTCTCACTTTGGATGTTGAATCTGCTCAAGTGGGTATTTCTGCTGGGTCCTGGACTGAAAATACTTCAATCATTACAACAAGAGGCTAGGATATTAGTGACCATAGCCTTGTATGCTGATCTTTTTTTCAGCAGGCTGATACAGCTTGTTGAAAGAGGATTCTCTTGCTAAGCTAATGGCTTACCATTGTTTAATGAAAGCAGTGGCAAAACTTCAAGGCATGCATTGTTCTTGTTAATGGCCATGTCAGCAGAGCTTTTCCACCTGTACACCACTGTGGCACTGTACACTTTCAAGATATTACTAGACCACAGTAAGAACATTCTGATGGCTGCACCCCAGTAGACTGAGACTCTCTTCAGAGGGCTCATCTACTC
Organism: Megalonaias nervosa; assembly: GCA_016617855.1. Taxonomy (NCBI): domain Eukaryota; kingdom Metazoa; phylum Mollusca; class Bivalvia; order Unionida; family Unionidae; genus Megalonaias; species Megalonaias nervosa. Next base: position 68,867 of record JAECUM010020118.1, read on the forward strand.
TGATGCTAGTCAGGAGCTGACGGACCATCAACACGGGTCCCTTGCATTTGCTTCTGGCTCTTTTAAACCAGCCAAGTAGTGGCATCATCATCACCACTATCATAGCCCACCAGGTAAATTCTTTAAAGCCATGCATTCCTAGTCAAGGCAACAGTCCTATTTTTGAGCTCCCCTTTGGCAGGCAGGCTCAAGATGGGCTTGCCGCAAAAACCATGGAAGAAGTGTGCAGGGCATCCACCTATCCCTAATGGCTCTCACCCTCTCCTGCACACTATTCCTCTTCCTTGGGTTCCTATTGGCACCAGACAGAACCTCTTTGCAGGTTTGGTCAGGCATAAAATTTAGTGATTGCCTGGCTGTACATGTTCCAAGGTTTACTAAGAAACCTTGGACAAATGTTCCTAGGAAAACCTCGGAGTATTGGTTGCTGACTTTCCGAGGTTATAGTCCAAGGACAAAAGTTTTATTTTCTTCATGCTTGGCTGATCTCAAATGATCTCTATGCAAAGGAAAGGTTTTGAGCTAAGTTACCAAGTGAATCATTCAGTCCAAGAGAAGATCATTCTCTATGGTATATGATACAGTAACAGTAATTTAAAGTAACATATTGCATGAGCAAAGATAAAAAAAACATTGCCGCCTAAGTACGTGAAGAGTACATGCACTTTAAAAAAAATCATATTTGTTGGAAATGGAGAGGTTATTATACTTGCAAAGAAAATTAGACAGCATATGTAATAGTCATTCTTCTGATTTTATGTAAATGGAGTCTAAATTGATGTAACTATTGTGAATATTTAAACCCAGAAGGAGTATGGTATGTATTTTCATAGTTTGCTTTTACTGTTTCATTTATTAATTTTCTCTCTTTGACAAAAGCTTCAGCCAAACGGAGGCAATAAGGTTATAAAAAATCCCAAAAATTCACAAGCTGAAACCTCTCTCTCTTCCTCTCTCATATATCAGACCATAATTTATTTTGATCACTAGATGCAAGAAGAAAAATGTGATGGAATACATATGCATCCCTATCTTGCCCCCAAAAAACTGTGGAAAAAGCATGTTAGTATTAATGATGCAATTATCCTATTGCTGGTAATCTGAAATAGCATACGGTGATACTTTTAATATTTATGAAACTGGAAGTTATTATAATTTAATTCCGCACAGAGTTGCAAATTTTATCTTATCTGTAACTCAATAAATTTTCAGGTTAGTGTCATTATATGTATATAAAAGTACATAATACATTTAAAATACTTAGTGTGAAACAAAATAGGTACTTTTAATGATCCTGACTGGAAAGGTCACTGAGTTACAGAAAGGATAAAATTTGCGATGTTGTGTGGAACAAAGTGAAAAAGATAATCCAAGGTATTGATCTGTCCTTGTCTTATACTCAGCATCAACTTGTATGGATGAAGGATGGAAAATTTGCCAAATTTGCTGATTCGACTTTTACTCTGCATTGACTTATAGGCTGGCAAATTATATCAGGTTTGTGGCTTCATTTCTTTGGGTCTCTGAATTTCTCCACTCCAAACACAAGGTTGTATATACAAGTTTATACAGCCAACAATTTGCATATATATAAAAAAATGCCAGATGGTATATTTTGCCGCAAGTAACGAAAAAAATCATAATTTGTGTTGTTGGCAAAGCCATGTGCAAGCCCTGAATAAACGTTTTACACATTATTTTCATACTTTTAAGAAGAAAAAGCTACTTTTTCATATACAAGAAAAATACATATGAAACTTCAGGACCCATGCCATGATCATATTATTATTCATATGCAGTCTCTTCCCCAAAATGATAATAAACTTTTTACATTTGTTTCATACTTTGACTTGAGAAATTTTTCGTGTATGAGAAAAATACACGTATATGAAATTTTGGGAGCCAAACCACGATCATGTTATATCCGAATTCATGTTGTAATGAGTATGCTATAGTGGGGTCACACTGTATCAGGTGTCCTGAAGTGTGTGTGAGTGTGTGTGTGTGGGTGTATGATCTGTAAAATGTTGAGTCTTTAAATGACACCATTCCCCTTAACTTGAGTCTCATTTTGCAGGGATGTTAGTACCAAAGTCAAACAAGTGAAATCTAATATCCCTATTTTATATTTTAAAAGCATTTATTGAAACACACCCCAGTCTCACCTTTTGCTTATGTTCTTGCATCAAAACATAACCATGCCATATTCCAACCTGTAGTTGATCATCCTATCTATGCATATGCATAATAATAATAATAATGAGGACTTTGTATAGCGCCTAATCTTTAGAAGCTCTAAGCGCTTTACAACATTTGACAACAATTAAAAAAAAAAAAACATATATAATGATATGATTACAAAATAAAAACCAACACCACGAAAGTAGAAACAGAAAATATGCTGTAAATATTTATGGCAAGGATACATTATTAGGTCTTTAAGTCTGTTCTTGCAGTTGAAATAGGTGAGTTTTAAGAGTGCTCTTGAATGAGATCACTGTGTCTTTGTGTCTAAGTGCAGTGGGCAATTCATTCCACGTTGCTGGGCCCTGGTATGCAAAAGAGTGTTGTCCATATGATTTCATCTTCATAGTGGGAATAATGAGAATACGAGTGTCAGAAGAGGAGCGTAAGCATCTTGCAGGTGTGTACACATGGGTGAGGTCAGATCGGTATGTTGGACTGGAGCCCGACAGTGAAACGTAGCACAGAGAACAAATTTTGTGTTTAATTCTGGATCGTATGGATAGCCAGTGTAGGGTACAGAGCAGGGGAGAGGCGTGCTCTGATCGTGGTACTCTAAGGATGATCCGAGCAGCTGTATTTTGAACTTTTTGAAGTTTCTGAAGTAGATATTGAGACGAACCAGACAGAATTGAGCTACAATAGTCCAGTCTTCAAAGTACTAAGGAACACACAAGTGTTTTAGTGGCATCAACTGAAAGATACTTGCAAATGGAGCTGATTCGTCTCAGCTCAAGATATGCAGCCTTGCATATGTTCATGACATGTTGATGCAATGAGAGAGTACTGTCAAGAGTGACACCGAGGTTTCGTACTGACTGTGTGAATTTAATGTTGGTGTTGCTGATATTTATTGTCTGAGGTAAAGGATGTGAATGAGAAAGTCTTTGTGTTGTAATCAGGATGGCTTCAGTTTTATCATCATTCATCTGCAGCTTGTTACATGTCATCCATGATTTCACATCGGAAATGACATGTAACAAGCTGCAGATGAATGATGATAATATTGTTATTTATTTTGTTTCTTATGTTTCTGGACACACCATGCTATGACTTGTTGGTTAGGAGTATAACATTCTTTATATCCATGTACAGGTACATGCTTTTCTATGTTTTTGATTTAAAACACCCTCATCTATTGGACATGTGTTGATTTGAGTATGTCTCATTGCGTGAGATATGATTGCCATCTTCATTCAAAATCAAAAAATCCAAGAATTGCATCAGTTCAAGAGACAGCAAGAAGTAATTGAGTTAACATAGGGTTTGAACCTGCAAAATGAGACTTAAGTTAAAGGGAAGGGTGTCATTTAAAGACTCAACATTGCTTGGAAATTAAACCTAACTTATGGAAAAAGAAAATACAAAATAAATAACAACTTTTAAATAAAAAATTGTATTGCATCAAACAGTGTTTATACAGCAAAACATTTCTGAATGGCAAATGAAAATGTAAAACTGTATGAATTGATAATATGTGTGTGTACTGCAGAGAGCTAGAGTTTCCAACATTAAACCTGGATTTATGAAAAAATTATTTGTCATTCTTATAAGGTGACCCCTGTTCTGCATGAATCAAATTTTCAGTGAGAAACATTGGCATATTGGTAAGTATCAAATCTGATGGCAAATTTGAGTTCTGTACAAATGTTAATATTTTCACTAGCAAAACTGGGACTGACAGAGAATAAAATTAGTAAGATTGATATAAATGCAGAATATAGCAAGTCACATTTGTACATGTATACACTGCTAAGATCATGCATACATTCCAAAATTTGATTGAGCTTCTAGAGAGAGCATGATAAACTCCAAATGCAACTATGTAATTTGTGACTGAGTGAAATCTTCTTTTTCTAACACCATCTTTTGAATCAGATTTTCATGTTGATGCGTAGGTTGATCATGTTATTGAACAGTGTGCAATCAGCTTGATGTGGACCTGTACTTTGTGACCATTTGTGTTGTCCTTGATTAATAGAATGTATGTCGGTGTTTACACCAAGACCACATTTGTGGCATTATACTATTTGTCTACCCCTTGGCTCTGGTTTGCACCAAAACAAAGAAATCCTAGTCAAGGGGTTACCTTATTTTGCTCCAGTGAAGCTCTACTGATCAATTTGCATTGGAAATATTAGTAGAATGCATGGCCAACAGTTAGAAATTGCATGTCGTAAAAATGGTCAAGTATTGACAAATATAAATAAAGTGTGATTAAATCATTTCTCTAAAAACAGTGCTTACTACTTATGCCACCATCATCACAATAACTTGGACATACCTATGTTGTAAGATGTTCAGCTTTTGTCAATTGCACTTTACCTTGAAAAGTGTCACTAATCATTATTTAGGTTTTTATTCTCTTCCTCAAGGTCAAGTCTGCTTGTGCAAGTCTATGGAAACTGATTGGAATCTGATTGAAAGATATTGTATCTGTTTCTCTGAAGCGTTTACTACAATTGCAAGCAATAAATAATTGGTAAATTATAAAACAAATGCTAAGTTTCTGATATTAAAATCAGTTGAACAGTGGATTACAGTCTTTCCGATCTCTGCTGCTTGGAGTAGTGTGGTAGGGGGTTTGAAGGAAATGCAAGTGTTATTTGTGTCCATCAGGTATGCACATATAATTGAACTTGACAATAGTTAGTAATGCAGTTGACAGTCAAATCCTTGATACATATTATGTTTGTCATCAAAAGACATTCATCATATAACAGCATAATTTTATGCTTCACAGGTATATGTAGTAGTCTACATCATGCCTTTATTTGTTTTGTCTTTCAGATACTGCTAAGATTACAGAATTTTTGGCCAAAGACAACATTTCTGAGATAATGGAAAATAGCACTTTCCAACTCTACTGTCGTGTAGACAGTAATCCATACTCAGTAATCTCACTTACATTTGGTGATGTTTTGAAATCAATGACTCGAGACTCAAATGAATTGATCCATAATGCTACAGCAGGATGCCTTGATGCTGGGAAGTATATATGCAGTGCCACCAACTTAATCATGATTGGAGTCACAGTGTCTGCAGAAATTAATTTAAAAGTCCAGTGTAAGTGAAGGAAACCTTATTTATATCCACTTGCCTTGCATTCTAAGACTCTTAGCATTTCATACAATCAAGACAACTAACATAATCTGGTCAGTAACTATGTTTTGAGAGCACACCTGTAATCTTTTTAATTGCTGCTTATGGGAAGAAAAATAATGAAAGCTAAAGCAGGAGTAATTGTACAGAAGATGAGCAGTATGGCAAATATTGGTTGCTTGAAAAATGTGCACTTCATGTTATGGTAAACAGTTGATGAAAAAGAAATGCATTTATTTGGACTACATGGTAGCAGTCTTGAAGAGCTTGTTGTCTTTGTTTCTTCAGTATGGAAAATCATAGTGACATTGGGTTTAAACAGAAAACTTAAGATGTCTAGTTGATTCTAATGCAAGTGGTGCTGATCTGATATCTAATATGGTTGCTAATGTGGCTGTTTTTGCTACCCCAGGGTGTCTGGTACATTAGCATAGGTTCTTCACCAAATTAATTTTTATGATGTCCGGTTGCTCCTATATGAAACTGGTGCAAGTACTTCTTCCACTATGGCCATCTTGTCATCTTTCTTGAATAATCTTTTTCTAATCACTACAACTTCAGAACTGAAAGTCACAATGAACTGAGGTTTTTGCCAGAAGACTTAATAGGGTTTTGATTTACTACCATTCTTTGGAATGCCTTTGGAATTCATTTGGAGTACTTGATACTTTTGGACCTTTGATAGAACCTTTTGGACTATTTGGAATGTAATTCACAGTACTTTTAAGTTCTTTTTTAATTTTCAATTTGCATTCTAGGAAATAGATTGTTTACTTGAAATTTATTGGCTTTTGCTCTTTTCATTTACTTTGAGACCATAGTCATAGCAAAAAAATGGGGGCTCATCCAGGGTATGAATCTCTTTAAAATATTTCAGAAAACTACAGTATGTTTATGACATTTAAATTCACTTTGTTTCAGAATTTTCTTGGTCCCTGGTATTTTAATTTCACATTGTTTGGAAATCTTTAGTGAAACCAACCAGCTTTTACAATATCATCTAAAGTGTAGATTTGTATTTTATGGGTTAGAATCCTTGAAAAAGGATGAATTGCTTCAGCTTGCCAGACAGTATAATCTATCAAAACTTAAATCATTTTAACAAAGCAAGAAATACAAAAATGTTTTGGTCCAGTATTCGGTGGAAAAGAATTTTTGGGGATAAAAGTGCTTTAGGTTTGATTAGTACATCTCTGTCAGACTCTGAAGTGAAACTAAAACAATTGAAATTAAAAAAACCAGATAGAAGTTAGGAAAGCTTTCAGCTTCAGAAAGATTTGTTGGAAATCCAAAATCAGAAAAGAAAGAGAAATACAATTGCTGAGAGGAAGAGATAGAGAGAAATACATTTCAAATTAAAATAATTAAAATTGACAGGCAGAAAGCACCCCTCCCCATTTACACACAGTTTCATAAGCTGATGTTACCAGAAATATTAGGTTAGTACCCCCATTTAGAGGAAAAGAAGTAGATCAGTATTTTCCTCAATTTGAGAGAATAGCTGAAAATTTTTTATGTCAAGAGAGTATTGAACTTGATTATTACAAATTGTGCTTACTGGCAAAGGTTGTGAAGTCTATATTTCACTGTTGGTCCAACAAAGTGCTAATTATGATGTGATTAAGGAGTATATCTTGAAGTGTTATGAGTTAGTACATGAGTCATATCAACAAAAGATTAGGAACTGTAGAAAAG